>VDFB02012980.1:0-25682 GCA_007258455.2 Sequoia sempervirens | reverse complement strand
AAATAGATTTTTTTTTTTTAAAAAAACCTAGTAGTTTAGAAACTACATTCAATTTCCCACAGATTGTATTCTTACATGTTTTTGAAATAATATAGATAACTTATTCAAATTTTTATGTCAAGTTGTCTAACTCTGATTTTTCTGAATTTTCATTGCCACTTAAGGGTCTGTTTGTCCCATCATGATTCTGCACATACCCATTATGTCATGACCCTCTTTTTGTTAAAACTTTAGACATTATAATTTTGTGTGGTAATATTATGTAAGTGGTTTTATACAATTAATTTATGTGTGAAGAAGGTAGAGATTAAATAAATAAAACAAATAAAATAAAAAAAAATTATTAAATACACACTCCTAAAAAGGAACAAATAAAAGTTAACAATATTATTAAATAAGTGTTTCATTAATAATTTCAGCATATGGTATTAAAAAATAAAAATTAAGTAATTAGGTAACAAGTGTTATCATCCTATCCTAAGCATTATTGATTAGAATAACCTATTATTAATAAAATTAACCACTTTCATAAGTCACATTAATTAATATAATACATCATTTAATCTAATTAATCATGATTAGGGAGATGTCACTATCCTTCATAATCCATTAATTAGTTAATCCTAAATTAATTGATTAATTAATCTTCATTATCATTTTTTTCAAATTTAAAAATTCATTCTAATCTTACTCACATGTAACTTGCATGCACAAGTCACTATCATCTTACAACTCATCCCCACTCACCCTTGTGTGAGAGTTCACACCATGCATGTGACCTTTCCTCTTTTAGCCATTTTGCTTCCCCATGTGTGCTCACACATGTGTGAGCACACATGGTCAAACCACCCTTCCTTATATGTCATAGACATGTGATTATCAAGCCACCATCTCTTTTATATGTCATAGACATGTCAACATCCCATCTTCCCAAGGTGTGCTCACAAATCAAAATTTGTATTTTAATATTAGAATTCTCTTTCATATGGTTATTTGGGCTTGTTCTATTGACTTTAGGGTAAAAATGAACCCCCAAGGTAAGTACCTATGGGGTGGAAGCTTATTAAAAACATAACATGGCCTTTTGGGAAAAGTATGAACCCCTAAAAAGTCACTTAAAGAGGAGTGATGAGTTTTATGGTCTTGGGAAAGGTATGGGGACTTGTCATATCCACCTCTTCCAAAGTGTGCTCACACATGTGTGAGCACCCTTGGATCCTCTCCCCATGCCATGTAGTCCTATTTTTAAAGCCCCCTTCTTGTGACACTTGTCACAAGGTGAGGGTATCAATCCAAACCCCACCTTCTCAAACAATCCTAGCCGTTGAATCAATCTCTAATCTTGACCCTCCATTTACCTTCTCTCAAGTTTATAAATTGAAGTCATTTCTTCTCTCATCAACAACACATGAATGGTATTTTTATGCTATCATTTTGAAGAAGGATAGGATTGAAGGAGGAAGAATCAAGTTGAAGAAGGCACAAAGAGAAGATTTGTTGCAACTCCATCAGCATCTAGGTTTTTTTTACTTTGAATTGCTTTTAGAATTTTAGAATAACTAATTAAATCTAGAAAATTTGTTAGAATCAATCTATTACTTTATTTCTTATCCTTGTTGTAAAATCAATCTATTCTTTATTTATTTTTATTCTTATTTTCCAACTAAATCTAGAATGGAACTAATCTTTCTACTATTATTATTCTTATTTTATTTTTCTTCTTTAAATCAATATATTTATTCTCATTTATGTTTATTTACAAAGAAATTATTTTCCTTTAATCCGGTTAATGTTATTACAAATATAAATCAATTTTTATAAAATAAAATTTATAAATAAATGAATTATTATTTTATTAGTGTTAAAATACATATGTGCTTTTGTATCCAAGTTCTTTATAACATTTAATTAATATTCATTTAATTCTCAAATGAAATAACTTTTAAAATTAGATTGCTCTTTTAAAATAACTAAATTGATAGGGGTATCAATTGGATAGATGAAATAATAAAATATTTGGTCTAATTAACTATCAAAGGGTGGGTTTGTTCATTAAATGAAAAAAAAAAATCTATAAACTTCTTAATTTTAATAATGTTATCCTAACTTAGCAAGACAATAAATTAACTAACATTGATGATTGATGAAGATTTAGTCCAAACTATGGTTCTATGAGATAGTATTTAATTTCCTTTGAACAAATATGGAAATGGTTACTAGCTAATGTTGAATATAATTAATGGACTTATAATATATCTCTCTTCTTCATAAAATAATGATAAACTATGAGTATGGATTTAGTTATAGAAATTTTAAAATAGAGGAATGGCAACATTTACATCTTATGGCAATACTATATTTTTATGACAATAATTACAACTCTATAATAATAATTATGACCATTAGACATTAAATTATAAGCTTAAATTTATAAAATACTATCTAACTTAAGGCATTAATAACATATCTTTAATCAATTTCTTCTTGTTATGCCACAAACTTAGCTCTTAGATTTATTGTAACTCTCTCTCCATGTAATAAATTTATTTTCTTGGGATTTAAGGTTTATAGCACATCATAGTTATGATTTAATATATTTACAATAAAATTAAATATCATGGTTATTCTTTAAATTAATTTTCTCCCTCAATATACAAATAGATTCAATTTTTTTCTTAAAACAAGGTTGACTCATTTAATTACAACAAGGTCATAGTGAATAAATAATTATGTAATTATAGAATATTATCAAGAATAAACTTATGCAAATTAATGCAAACCTTCTTTAGATAGATCATAAATCTTGAGGCATTAGTAGTATAACTTATACAATTAAAAATCAAGGCTCTTATTAAAACATTGTATTGGTTTATCTATCTAAGGAATTAGTGAAATAACTTATACAATTAAAATCAAGTCTCTTTTTAGTTGGATTATTTATGCAACCAAAATTAATAAACTTTTTGTCTTGAAACAATAGATTATGCCATAAAGTCTCTTTGAGTTGGAATTATTTATGCTATCTTAGATGAATATTTATCTTGAAAATATTAGTGTCATGCAATTTAAATCAAAACTACTTATTCTATGACATAGACTATACAAATAGATTCAAATTTCCTTTCTAGAAAATACTAACATTGCAAAATAATTAGATTCATACCATCTATAAATTAGATCACCCATCTTGAAGAATTTAACTTTATGTTTAAATATTTTTATTTTATAAATGGATTTGACTATTCAATTCATTGTTACAAAAATTTATACCTTCATAGGATGTAAGTAGATGTAATACTTCTTTCTAGCAAATATACTTGAATAAATATTTTTTTTATTTAGTAAGTTCATTTAATTTTACTTCCTTAGCAAGAAGGTATAAAGTTTTTATATTTCATTTGGTTTATGTGCACAAGCTACCTTTCTTATTATTGATAATGCATTTAATTTCTTCTTAGATAGAAAACTTAAATAAGAGGAGGAAAATATAAAAACTAGTAGCATTCGGTATTAACGATGCCTCTGACTCACGTTTACGGGTAATGCCGTCGCGCTTGAGTTATTGCACTTATAGCCTAATAAAGCTGCAACAACGGCGTCTGTGGCATCGTCCCTATAAATCGTCAGGGAGTAATAAGGAACATTTTTGGAGTTAAAATCCAAGGGGTGGGAAATCCCTCTTGGATCGATAATCTAAAAAAAAGATAATACTATAATGGACTTACATCTGCTAGTGAAAATCATAGAAAACCACAATAGGGTTTGGGCATGTAAATTGACTTTTTAATTCTTTTATCTTTGATGATTTGTTCAATGGGAAAGGGTGACGTGTCTTATAAGAATTTAGGACATAAATGAATTAGGAAACAAGCAAACGATCACCATGAATCTTTATGCTTTATATGCTGCCTTATGTGGGTAGTAACCGAAGAGAAACTATCTGGGGCAATGGCCTTAGAAAGGGTCACATACCCACAAAATAGTTTACATCCAACAATATATTATAAAATAGAACCACATATTATACGCCTTGATTCTATGCTAAAATGGTGTATGTAGGCAGTCTAGGGATGGAGTTGTCCCTAATACGCAGGCGCTCGGGGTGGGGATGTAGGAATTGTTAAGGGTGTTTACCTTATTGGCCTTGTTAAGATACCTTAAGATAAAGGATGATAAATAAATATTAAAATTGAAGTTAGAGATTACTTGTTATACTCAGAGGGAATCCCAAATGGATTTGCTTGATTCCTCGAGGCTTTAGGACAAATTCTGAGGTGGGACTCAAGCTTTATTATTATCTCACATACTCCTAAGGACGTTGACCTCGGTGCACTCCTAGTAGGGGACTGTAGTCTTTAGAGAGTGACTTAGGACCCGGATGGTCCCGATTAGTCTAAGTCTTTGGCCAGAGCATTTTCTAACCCATGTGGTTAGATGTCTACATTATTTAGATAGATAGATCTTGGTTCCAAATGGACATTAACCTAACCCAAAAGGTTAGATTCCTATCCCAAATGGATAGATGAGTCTTGGTCCTGTATGGACATTATCCTAACCCGTAAGGTTAGATGCCTATCTCAGATGGATAGGTGTCTATCCTGTATGGATAGAAGTTCCTGAGTAAACAACTAATTGAGAAAGATATTAAGGGATTTACTTTAAAAAAAAAAATAGAGAAACTTTTGGTTCAAGGAAGTGTGGGTCTTTACACATTAGTGGAAATCGGAGAGTCTCCTTTAAAAACCCTTTTCGTTTCATCAATTCTGGGTAAAAAAAAAGTTGCCAGCCACATACTCATCATATTGCCACTTTTTGGCCCATCATGATCCTACACATACCTAAATACCAGCAAATATCAAAAATGAGAAATGATAATTTAATGTTTACATATGTGTGTCCTTGATTTTTGGACTAGGACTAAAATTCCACTTAGTGAATCTTTGTCCTTAATGGGTCTTGGAACCCTAATTAGATGAAACCACCTTAAAAGGTCCCTTTTTGGAGTCTATGCCTCAAAATTTAAGCCTTGGGACTAAGACACCACCTAGGGCATCTTTTTCAGCTTATTTTTGGGATTCAATTTCAAATTTAGGTGGTATTTAGCCTCCTTTGATTAATGCTCTTCTATGTCAACTTTTGGTGTAATTTTAGGGTATTAAGCATGAATAAGTATAAATACAAGGCCCCATCTTATTTTCTCATAACAAGACAAAAATAATTCAAGTATTCATTCCTAAGGAAATTTTATGCATTCAAGAGAAATTCATTAAGCATTTGTGACCATCACCAAGATTCAAACATCATGTCAAGGGTTCAGTGCATCCATTCATGTTGTTGAACCAAGTTTGTGGATGTAGCATTAAAGATCTATCTGTAACAATTATTCACATCATATCCAAGGATCCAAGATCTACATTCTTCATGTCTACTACATGATAGATTGCATATTTGCTTCATAAGACATCATACAAGGTGATATATTTATATATTTCATGTTTCATGTTTCATTTCATCATTTGGTTTAATGACCTACAAGGGCTTTGACCAAGGAAAACCCCCATTCACTAATAATCAACAAATTTTTCCTCTCTTGTGTGTTTGTATTTACAGATCTAGGTCAAAGACTTGAAGATCCTTTAAAGTGCAAAGTTTTCAAAGTTGCAAAGTTTCATTTCCAAAGTTGTCATCTTCATACAAACTCACCTATACAATGAGTTTGAAAGTTTTAGAACTTGAGATCGGAAAGGAAGAAAGTGTAGACCTTGGAGCTTAGGACCACATTCATATTTTTTAGAAATTCAAAATGGGACTAATATCCCACGTTTGGCATCTTGTTCCTCCCAAGCATAATTTTTAGAGATTCCTTCAAATCTGGTTCTAACATCTAAAGACTTTGCATTTTCCTTGAAAAATAGCAATGAGACCAATACACCACCCTGGGCATCTTAGTCCTCCATAGAACTTTTTGGCAGGTTTTTTGCATTTCCAAAATCCTCACAACATCTCTAGACTTTCCATGTAAACATCCTATCTCCCTGTTGCATGTTTTCATTATTTACACTCTTCATTTAGCTTGCATAATTAGGGTTTGTAGGTTGAATGCTTGTTTTCCTTTTCCAAGAATTTTCTTGAAGGTGAACCCCTTTAAGTTGAAAGAACCCCCTCCTAGGTCTTCCTCATTCTGAATTGACTCACCTTGTGAGGTTGTTAGCCAATCCAATTGGTACTCGTAGGGAATTAGTGAGTGAATTGTTGGAGAAAGAGTGAATTGACTCACCTTGTGAGGTTGTTACTCAATCTTATTGGTACTCCTAGGACATTATTGAATGATAATAGGAGAATACTGGTGTTCTATGAGCTAGGTTATAAAGTTCCCATTTTCTTATTAATCATTTTGGTGAACAAAAATTCTTGAACATTCATTTTTAGATTTGGAGTCCATTGAAGTCCTAGATCTAGGTTTCATTCATTCTTGCATTATAATTTACATTAGTGGAATTGCATCTAGGGTCTCTCATATTTAGTGAAATTGTATTTAGGGTTTCTCATATTTTCATTAGTGAAAGTGCATATAGGTTGCTTTCTTGCTTTCTTACATCATTTTATCTCATTTAAAAACTAAAAATTTCGTTATTTGTCATCTTAATTGCATTTAGACACATTGTTATTGCATTCAAATTGAAAAAAATTGCATTCACTTTTGCATCCAATTGCTTGTCAATAGTCACTTTTTCTTGCATTCATTTGTACAATTTTATGTTTCCAAATATCAGGTCCCTGCATAGGCAATCTAGGTTCAAATTGTTATCAACTTAGATTTTGTTTTTTTTCTAAAAAAAATCTCCACTAGGACAAAAAAACCCTTCTTGGTGTCTTAGTTCCTCTCTGGGTTTTTACCTCAGAATCTTGTTTGAGTTGATTGCATTCTATTCCAGTTTCTAGAACCCTCAAATTACTTCAGTAGGACCAAGATTCTCTTATTGGCATCTTAGTCCCTATTGATTTTGAAGTTGTAGTTTCTAGGGTTTAAAAATTATTTTTTGCATCTCTATTTGTTGTTATTGGTTACCTGTTTCAGTTAGTTGAATTTTTATTTCATGCATTTTAATAAATCTAGCTTAAAGTGCTTCATTTCATGCATTTCTCATTTCCAAATTTCCATTTAAAACATTTCATTTTAAAATCATTGCATAGTGTAATCAAAAAATTATCTTTCTTGAAGACTGAAAATTGTATTTCATTTTAATTCCTTACATTGCATTTTAAGTTTGCATAAATTACTTTTCAAAAATGTTAATTTCAATCTTCTCCAAATTTGCAAAAGAAAATTTTAGTCGATAAGCATGCTAGTAATTCATTCAATGCACTCCCTAGTTATGAGAGTCTCTTAGTGCAAGAGATTGAAAATGTCAACATTTTCCTTAAACTTACACCCTCTCCTATCTCTCCTATTTGTGAGGATGATGTGACTGAAGAGAATACAAACATAGATAACCATGGTGATCATAATTGTACTTCTCCCAATACCTCTCCTTTTAGTGACAAAGGTATCTTGGTGAAAGAAGGTACAATCATTGAGAATCATGAAGATCTTGTTTTCGCTTCTCCTCATTCCCCTTGGGAAGATAGTATAACAATAGAAGATCAATTCATCGCTACCACTTTACTTAGTCTCCATTCATCTCCCAAAACCTCCTCTAATTGAAAGAAGGCTTTAGCAAAAGAGGATACAATCGTGAATGACCATGAAAATCACATTTGTCAAGAGGATGTGTGGATTGAAAGTGATAGCCTTATCTTTCTCCTTCCTAATGTCCCTAACATTTGGAAAGACCTATTTGAACAAAATCATTTAAGTATTGTAATCATGAAAATCATAGTTTTCCTTCCCTTGATGTCTTTCCTATTTGTGATGAAGTTTTTTTACATCTAACCATGAAATGTGATGAACCTCTTGTTTGTCACTTTCTTAAAATCTCTCCTACTAGGGTAGAAACTATGGCACAAGAGAATTAGACCTTAGAGAAAAAGGATAAAGTCATCAATAATCATAATAATCAAATAGAGCCTTCTCCTAATATCCCCACTATTGATGAACAAGACAATTCAACCATTGATAACTCCCTTTAATGCAATGAAGTCATTTTAGAAGAACCAACCCTTGAATATCAAAAAAATTTGGTTTGTAATTCTCCTAAAAACTCCCCTACTAGGGAAGACATAATGATGGAAGAAAATGTTGACAATAGTAATTCCTTATATGAAGATGATGAAGTGACATTCAATCATAACAATAAGACTTTTGAGGTTATGCACATTAGATATCCCTTGGATTACTCTCTGTAGCCTAAAATTATCATTTATCCACCCTCTCATAAACCACAAGTTCAAGACAACCTATCCTTATCCTTGAACCACCTAAGAAAAATGTTTCACAACAACTGAGTTACTTGTAATACCATTTCTCATACATACAACACTAGGAATAATATTCAACCAAGAAAAACACCTTCAACATCCATACCATTACCCAATCCTATCTTTCCTAGCACCCCTCATTTTCCATCACAAAGTGGAAAGGAGCATGATCTTGTTGAACAACTTAAGAATGCTCCCACAAATACATCCCTCTAGGACCTAATTCAAAATTCACCTAACTATCACACTATGCTTCAAAATTCCTTACAACAAGTTCCTATACCTTCTAAATCACAACCAAATCACATAGCAACCATGATTTAAGGAATGAATGCCTATATTATTTTCCACCAAATTGAGCTCCCTTCTTTCAAAATAAAGAAACAATATTCATGATTTCATGATCATATCTCAATACAATACCAAAGGGATAAATTTAACCCTTGTTGACAATGGCTCAACCTTAAATGTGTTTAGTGCAAGCCTTTTGGATAAAATTGGTGTTGATAAATCAAAAATTCAACCTAACTCTTTTTCTATTAATGGATTTGATAATTTTGGAAAGAAATCTCTTGGAGTGATCACTTTACCTATTATAGTTGGAAAGGCTACCTTACAAACCCCTATTCATGTTATGCCTTACAATATTTCCTATAATCTTCTTTTGAGAAGGTTGTGGATTCATGAGATGTATTTAGTTCCTTCTACACTTCATCATAAAATAAAGTATGTCTACCAAAAAAATTGTACACATTGGAAATTGATAATGATCCTAACAGTGTCTTACAACTTGAGAAAAATAAAGAAAAAACCTTGAAAACATTAACACCAAAAACACAAGTGTAACCCATGCAACAGAAAGACAAAGAAAAACACAGTGAAGAAGTCATGAAGCTATTAGAAGATGATTGGAGTTCCCTAGATTTCAAACATACATTCATGGGAGAATACAAGATCATAAACAAAGATTCAATTAAGGGAAAAGAAACTGTAGTAAAGCCAACACAAAATTTAGAGAACCCTTCAAAAGCATCCACCTCAACCACTTTAGAACAAAAGACAACAAATTACACAAAAAACTTTCATGAAATTAATCATGAGCAACTACCAAATCCAAAAGAAATGAAAAATATTTATGGAAAAGGTTACGAACTTATGAAACAACTTGATTACTATGGAAAAGGATGTGGTGCAAGAGAACAAGGTATCTATGTCCCCATAGAGTTGCACACGCAAGAAAAGACTAGTGGCCTTGGTTATTGTCCCTCAAAAGAAACAAAAAAGCATTCACTTAATATGAACACTATCCAAAACCATCCTTCTAAGTTGACTTTAATAGTACTGCATCCTAAACTGATGGACACTAGTGGTCTTCACTATTATCATTTGCAAGTGAACCATTTATTTTTGGTTCCTAGAGCTTCTCTAACTCTTCTAGGGATTTTCACCTAAAAGGAGAGAAGTAGGCCAAAAATGCTAATGGTTCATTCAATTTAATGTTATGTGTTATGTTTTCTAACCTAAATGAAGTGAACTAAATGCAATTAACTAATCTAAATGAATGAAAACAAAAGAAAAAGTGCAATTAAAGCTATGTTTTAAAACACACTATGATATGCAAACAACTAGGGAAATGAAGAAATTATGTAGAACATAAAGGAACAGATAAATTTGAGTGCACCTAGATGA
Organism: Sequoia sempervirens; assembly: GCA_007258455.2. NCBI lineage: Eukaryota > Viridiplantae > Streptophyta > Pinopsida > Cupressales > Cupressaceae > Sequoia > Sequoia sempervirens. The sequence continues at coordinate 15,575 of VDFB02012980.1, read as the reverse complement.
AATGTGATGATTCTAGAGTGTTCTGAATGCTAATGGAAATGACTAGTTTTTCACAATGGGACTCATTCGCCCAGGGTGGTGAATTAGTCCTCCTCCTAGTGAAAAACTGTCGGAAGCAAGTTTCTGTCTATTGTGATCTAGAACCTAACATAATTCAAATTTTTAGTCCTAAGGTAGGACTGATTTTCCACAAGTGGCGAATTAGTCCTCTCCCAAATTTTTGAAAAATCAGGAGACAACTCTGTAACATTAGATTTGGAAAAGTCTGCTTGTCGAGTTGTTGAAATAAATTATGTGGGAAATAAACATAAAACATTCTCCAAGCTTGAAATATACTTAATTTGACTTGAATCACCTAGTTGACTTGTAAACCAATCTTCAACACCAAAAATCTTGTCAAATATGCATACCTAGGTCTGCAAACAAACATGCAATATGGAAAAATGGTTTAAGGTTAGTGAATAGGGGTTTGCCTTGGTCAAACCCAACTTTTGGTAATGAAATGCAAATGAATGATAAACTAACAACATGCATTTTCTATTAACTTACCAAACCTTTGATGATGCAATTATGATGTAATGTCAATGGCTACTTCAAAGTGCTTCAATGGTGCTTGAATTGATATTGTAAAATGCTTGAATACTTGAGTGAATAGGTGGATAAGTGAACTTGATGAATGAGGGTTAGAATGAGATGAAAATGACTTATTTATACACACTTGTGGCTTAGTTACCCATTCATACCTCATCGTAGGCTGACATCAAGACTTTACAACACTTGAAAATAGGACATGTTGATGAATAAAAATGTGATTTTTAGGTATTTTTAATTAAGAGAGTCTAGAAGAATGTAGAAATGTCTTACAACACTTAACAAAACCTTCACAAGACATTGTTCTTTGATTTTTAGTACCTAAATAAGCATGTTTAAGCTATGTTACAACATAAAATCATAGCAACATATTTCCAACACCATGAAACAAGACCTAGAAGGCCATGAAAATGACAGAGGGGCCATTTTTCTATAGCTCATTTAACCCCCACTTTAGTGAGGATGAACTTTCTTCAAACTCACACTAAAGTAGCCATGAACATCAAGAGGAGAGTTCAATTGTACTTACACTAGCAAGATGAAATGTAACAGTTAAGAGGGATGATCAAGCCCTTAGGATGAAGATCCCATGGAAAACTATACATAAGAACAAAGGAACAAACAAGTGTTGAGATGAATCAGATGAAAAAGACAATGTGTACTTGTTGATGTTAGAAACAACACAACAACATTAAATAGAATATCAATATTCTATTTCTCCTGAAAATAGAAAGATAACATATAGTAATCTAACTCCCAAGGTCCTGGTAGTTGGTTCCCAATTGTGTTGATATGGCTCAATGGTCAATGTAACTATAATGTGCAAGGAGCCTTTTGCTCGTAAAAAGGAACAAAACTACATGAAATCAACTAAAAATGGGAAGCAAGGCCAAAATGAAAATTGGACCCGGCCCAAACATGAATGGAAACAAACACAACACAAAGAAAATGAGCAGAGTTGTAATTGGGACAAAAACATGAACCAAAACTTTGAAAAGTTCCAAATTCACTTCCAAATCTAGTTCCACTTCCACTTGAGCTTAAACAAAACAAAAGGAAAATGACAAAAGACTTCAGGGAGGAACAAACCCAAGAGCACAAAACACACTAATAGATAATGAAAGGAACAAGTAAGGAAGGAAGACAAAAAGAATGGAACCCAAACTTGGAACTAAGGAAAATTTTAGAGTCTAGTTTCAATTTTGGGTCCACTTTCGCTAGAGAAAAAGAAAGAAAAACTTAGGAGAAAAATGAACAACTCCTAAGACCAAAACAAAACACCAAAGCCAAAATAAAAATAAAGGGGGAACCATTTTGTTCCAAAATAAAATGGGGTGGTTATGCAAGGCATAACAAATGGTGACTCGACAAGGAAAATGGTTTACCCATTTGTAAGATACTCAAGATTTCAGTAACCCAAAACCTTTGATTTATGAAATATATGTTAACTTAAGTATGATCAGAATATTTAAGTAAATTTGAGATGGAATCTCAAATGTAAATCAAAATAAACTACTTTTGAATCTAAGTGTGTGCATATATGGTGCATCCTTCTTCATAAAAACTTTCTCCACCCCTGGACAACTACACCTAAGATCCAAGTTACATAGGTTGAGTCCTTCAAATATCATGGAATGAAATCCTGGGAATTGCTTCACTGCTAGTCAGATGTCAATAGCCTCAACAGAGATACCTCTTGTTCTCTCAAAGCATTGCTCTACTTTCAGTTAGGCATCCATAGCCCCAATAGAGATACTTCTATCACCTATTTGGTATTGAGTTTTCATTTATTTAAGTATTTTTCTTTCCTCTTTATTTTATAGGCTTCACTTGTGGAAATTATTTTAATAAATTTCTCAATACTCAAATATTACTAGTTTGAAATATGGGTTGAGAACTATAGTGGACCGTATGACAGTTTCAAGAATTAGATTTTTCACTTGAATCAAAGATACAGTCACCCTGAGATGAATAGGAACTTTATATAGTCAGATGTTTTATTTATTTTGTGACAAATTTCAATCATAGTTCATGAGGTTATCCACAATATACCTTACTTTCAATAACTTTCAAACCAATGCTAAAATGACCATAAGACATTAGAACAAAATCTCTCAAAAGATATGCCTAAAAATTCCTAAATAAATTTCTCTCCTAGTTTTTTCAACATACTTTGAATAACAACCCCTATATTTCAAAATGGAAAGAAATGAGGGTTCCCAAAGAAGAAGACAAAAAAAAATACAAGACAACAAAAAGAAACAACGAGAAAAAGAACAAACAAGCAAACAACCAATAGAAACAAAGAACAGATAATTACACATGATACATATATATAGTTAATTCAAAAATAAAACCCTTACAGGCCAAAGTGATGCTTGAGAAAATGTCCATTGATGGGAAATGGAACAGGTTCTCTCATTAAGGTGGTCAAGCAAAAAGTGTTCTCACCCAATATCTTAGCTATTTGATATGGACCAAGCTAGAGTCTATCAAACTTCTGGTGGTCACCCTTTTTCTCTTTAGCCTTATCCCACAACAACACAAGATCTGGTATCCTAAATGCCTTGATATTAGCTCTTTTATCAAACCAACATTTGAAAATAGCCTGATGTTTGAAGAATTGTTGTAAAGCAGTGTCTCTCTATTCTTCCATGTTTAAAATATTATTTAGCCTTATCTCAATCCAATCATCCTTTGAATAAAAATCTTGCATAAACTTGAGAATAGGTATCTACAAATGTATGGGGAAAACTGACTCTTGGCCATAGAATAATTTAAATGGGGAATTTCCTATAGAAACTTAAATATGGGTTCGATCTTCCCATAAGGAAAATATCAACTAGGTATGCTAGTCTCTAGGATTGTTCACTAGCAATTTCTTTATTACTTTCAACAAGTTCTTATTGGTAGACTCTGCTACACCATTTCCCTAAGGGTAGTAATTGGATGAGTACTTTAGAATAATTTTATGTTCATAGGACCATTGTATGAACTCAACAGATGAGAAATCAGGGCCATTGTCACATACCAGGATGAAGGGTACTCCAAACTTGGTTATGATGCTTTCATTAAGAAATATGATAACCACATCTGTGGTGCTATTTGTGCATGACTGAGCCTCATTCCAACATGTGTAGTATTTTGTAGCTATTAAGATGAACTTATGCCCTACATAATATTTTAGATTAATTACCCCTACAAAATCCAGTGCCCATTGGGTGAAATATGGTCTTACCTCATAAATTGGTTGTAAGGGCATTGTAGGATTACACTCCTTGGGTGTAGAGGTCTAGCATGTACAACACTTCCTAACATGTTTATGTGCATCACTAAACATGTGGGGCCAATAATAACCTGGCCTAAGAACTTGATGAGCCAAGGACTCTACATATCTATGCCTTGTGCCATGCCTACCATGAAACTCAGCAATAGCCTGCTTGGCCTCTTGCTGATTTAAATAGAGTAGGTTTAAACTCCTTCATAATCTATGGACCATGGATCCTTGGTGAATGAGTGCATAATATACTGCTAACAAGTGATACTCTTGTCAACATTTTCCATAGCCTTTGATAAACCCTGTCCTTCAACAAGCTTCATTGGATGGATATATAGATCAAATTCTTGCAAAATATCCATCCATTTTCCTCTTCTCTCTCCTAACTCACTCTATATAAGGACAAACATAACAACTAGATCAAGAACTATGACAACAACCTAGCCCCTAAGAATGTAATGCCTAATTTTCTTACTACTTGCACCAATGCAAAGGCCTACTTCTCTAGAGGCAGGTACCTAACCTTTGGATTTTTGAATGGGAAGCTCATGAAAGAAATTGTCCTTTCATCTCCCTCTCCTCTTCTTTGAGTTAAAATAGCTGCACATGAATGGTCAGATGCAAAGGAATAAATATAGAAGGGATTTAAATAATTTGGGTTGGTCAAGACCAGTGCCTCAGATATTGATTGTTTAATCTATGATAGAGAAGATTTATCCTTGTTGCTCCACTCTATTTTTTCATCTTTTCTCATCATCTCATTAAGTGGCTTGACAATTTCTACAAAACCTGTTATAAATTTTCTCACAAAATTGATCCTTCCAAAGAAGGATCTCATTTCCTTTTTACTCCCTAGCATTGTCAGTTTCAAAATGGCTTCAACTCTATCTAGATCTATGGATATCCCCTTTCCTGATATTACATGGCCTAAAATTTTCCCTTCAAAAACTCCAAACACACATTTCTTGGGATTTAGGGACACTACATAGCTTATACATCTCTTAAGGACTTTTGCTAAATCAACAACATGGTCCTTTCTATTCTTAAAGAAAATAGTTAAGTCATCTACATAGATAATGATACACTTACCTATCCAATCCTTGAATGCTACGTCTATTGCACGTTGGAATGTAGCTCCAACATTGATAAGTCCAAACGATATTTTGTGATAGGAAAATGTCCCCCACTTAGTAGTGAAGGAAATCTCCATTCTGTCCTCATGACTGACAAGCACTTGATTATACCTATAATAGCCATCCAAGAATGGCATCATCTGAGATCCGTTGATAGTTCGTAATACCTCATCAAAAGAAGAAAGTGGATAGTTATCCTTCTTTGAGGCTTTGTTTAGGTTCTTGAAGTCAACACAGTTAGATCTCCCCACTTTTCTTGTGTATTGGAACTAAACTGGCAACCCAAGTGGAGTGTCGTATTGGGAAGATGATTCTTACTGACAAAATATTTTGCACTTCCTTCTAAATTAATGGCTCAATCAAAGCATTCACCAGGTGTTGCTTTTGATAGAAGGGATTTGCTTCTAGCTTCAGAGGTATTGTATGCATGATCACAGAGGTTTCAAAAGTCTTTAAATCTTCATAACTCTAGGAAATTACTACAATGTCTTCTTTTCACACCTTAACTATTTCATCTCTAATCTCCCCAGGGTAGGTCTTACCTATATAAACATTTCTTTCAGGACCTGAATTGGACAGATGAATAGATTCGTACTTCCCCCCATCACTTTGTGTTGGCACCCTCTCATGAGCCCAAGGATCAATTTCAAATATTCTTTCCAAAGCTACCATCCCCTTGGGAATGTTATTGCTTTTCAAATTCATTATTCCTTTAGTGTCACAACTGTCAAGGTCCCAATCCCCATGATCTCTTTCTGACTCATCTATTATTTGTCCTTTGAAGATATTAGAATTTGCAAAGAATGCGAGTATGTGTTGGTCATCATAAAAGACCTAAAAATTTCAGACATTATCTGGGATTGCTAGGATTGAGACTAGTTCAACTAAAAATATTTTCAACTTGGAGTCTTGCATAGGATCTAGAGTGCTAGCAGTAACTGCAAGGGCATATACAATCTAATTGTGTTCCCTAGGAATCAAAGTGATTCCAAAAGCGTCAAAATCCTCAATCAGATTCCAAACTCTATTTTTGTAAGCAACCAATATTTTGTTATGACAAGAATATTGGTTACGGACCTGCTTGACAATTACTTTAGAATCTCCCATAACCATGAGAGATGTGACTTTCTTCTAATGGGAAAACATCAAACCTCAAGCATGATGGCACTCTCAAATTTTGCAAATTTGAGATGCCCATTTCAAAATTTTGCCTCTACACTCTCAGAAGTGCAGTTGAGAAGTTTGTCTGAATGACCTACTTTGGATGGTCATATTTTGGAGCCTGTTGATTTTTGTGCAAAATCCCTCTGTAAGATCACTCATGTGTCCCAAGTGAGTATGCATGTCAATTTTTAGCTTCATACGATGAGCTTTGTTAGGGTTTCAAAAAGTGAAGCTGGAGGGTTTTGGCACTTTTTTGTTGTTTGCAAACCTTCACTTCTGCAAAGTAGCCTCCCATTTGAGCTTTCAATTTGCAACAAGATGATCATAATACCAAAATTAACTCACATGTCAGTTTTCAAGGCTATACGAGTTGATTTGCTATTTTTAGCAGATCAAAATTAAATGGAATTTCTTCAGTTTTACAATGAAACCTTTTTGAGAGGTCAACTTCGACCATCAACATCTTTTGATGGATGATGATTCGAGAAAATCCCTTTTGTACAAATTTTCATTGCACCAATGTGATCTTTTGTGCCTAGTGGCAGCTCGCTAGGAGTTTATTTGGTATTTTTCCAACGAGGTGATCTCGAGTTTCAATTAGTTTAGAACTACTATTGCAGAAAGTTCAAGTAAGCAACTTTGACAGTGAATAAATTTCACCTCTTAACTCCTTCTTCCAATCCATCTTTTACATTGTATTCTTTGGACCAATATTTGCATGCCTGCAAGCTTTCATGGTTTCATGAGGTCATTTCCCCAGTTTCCCAAAGCGATTCCAAGGCCAATTGTCACCATTTTTCAAATGTGCCTGAAAGTGAGTTTTAATGAAAACCCATTTCATCTTTTCATCTTTGATGCATTGTGAAGTTGCATCGAGTCCATTTTGGCATAAAAGTTGTTTGAAAACAAAAAAAAAATTAATTCGGGCCCACATGGAGACCCGACATGCTCAACCATTAAGTGAGCAAGAGTTAAGATGTGTGTTGTCTACAAAAGTTTCATCAAGGACCTATTGAATATCTTCTTTATAGTTTCAAGGTTTGAAAGGTTGAGTGCATTGATTGGTTTAGTTCAATGCATTGATTTGGGTTTGTGATTTCGTTATTTGAAAGTTTAAAGCCATCTTGTTATTCTCAAAATTCTTTATTAGATTGGCATGCTACTCGCAATGCTTTGTCCCATTGAGACTATCCAGTATGCCAAGAATGATTGTCAACATAAGGGCCAAGAGGCATTCAAGGATTTCATCATTTCCTCAAAACTCTATGGTTTCTATGATGTCAGATAAAACATTACTTTTGTGATTATTTTCAAATACCTTCAATTCTAATCAGAGGGAGATGTTGCAAAAATTGTTGAGAAATAATCAAGATAATAATTATACACCAAATGAAAAGCAAAGAGAAGATCTATTTTGGCACTAGAGATTGGGTGACAAGTAGAAAACTCCAATGAACAAAACAACATATAATGAGAGAAGGGGTCAATGGCTGTCATAAAGGAAAGGAAGTGCATATAAAACAGATCTATAAACAAGTCTTTAGAAAAGCCTTCGAGTCTTACAAAAGAAAGCACACCAAAATAGAGATTAAGGAGGCTAAATCCTGCACATTGAGGGATGGACAATGTTCTTTGAATTTTTTTGGCTGAATGTGTGCATTTATTTGTAGCCATAACACAAGTATGGAAAGAGGTAAAGAGGTAATTCAAAGAAAGAGAAAACCTCTGTTAAATGTGGTCTCATAGCTACTAGATTTATTCTCAAAATAGTTGATAAAAGGGCCTCATAAATTCTTATTCAAATACAATGCAGTCTTAAATGAATGGGACCCCAGTATTGCTGGAAACAAAGGGGACTCCACCAGTGCATAACACACAAAATAGACCAAACAAAAATGATCTGTCAAAAGTGCTATCATCAAGCTGCAAGGTATTCATCATAATGAATGTTTGAAAAGTCTTTAGAGAGCCTTCAAGCAATACACACTTGGCTGCAGCAACGAGCATCCACCAAAAAAAAAAATTGAAATCATGGACAATGGCACCAACAACACAAAATGGGATGACTATTGAAATGGCATTGGTAACTTCCAAGTTAATGCTAACAGAAGTACATAGGATATGTTAAAAATGAATTTCTTGAAGTCAGGCAACATGGATTGCAACAAATACATAAAATAAATCTGCTAGGTCTCCAAAATTTCATAAAACACTATAAAATTCATTCTACTACAAGAAACAACATAAGAACTATGAAAGGGCATGCACCTAGCAAGTGCGAAGGGATATGTTGAAACAACATTAGAAACTTTCAAGCTAAAAAAGTATGGTAGCCACTACATATAAAGGAATGAGCGCAAAATAGATATGAGAAAAGGCTTTGAAACTTCAAAACAAATGCAGAATGCTACTCCCCAGGCACCAAATAGACATGATATAAAATTTCTATAAAATATGAAGCAATTGTAACTGGAAAGCAAGGTGTGGTTTGAAATGTGGCCTATGGATATCCACCAAAGCATGAATTTTATATGTTGAAAAAGCTGAAGAAACTTCAAGCCCATGCACTCAATAAGGATATGGAAAAAATGCACTTGTTCAAAAGGTCTTAAGAACTCAATGCAAAATAATTGGAATGAAGCACCCATGCTAATGGAAAGATGACAGAGAGGGCGCACTTCAGGATGTGGGCCAGTTTGAAAAGGCTTTAGTAACTCTCAAGCCCAACACATTTACCAGTAGGAATGCTACTCCATGCTATATATGTTCAAAGAAAATACCTTAGCAACTTTTGCACAAATGCAGATTACAGAGGGAACAACCACCAAATCAAAGGTAGCCATTGAATGCGTGCAGAGTATTCACAAAATGGATATGTTGAAAACAATTCAAAAACATCCACTCGAATGCCATAAAGTGACACAGAGATGAGAAGAGTGATCCACATAACATGAAGGATGCTTTTATCATGGAAACATGAGTTGCAGAGGAGCAAAGCTCAAGCATTTTAAAAAACAAAGTAAGGGATAAAATGTGAACAAAAGAGGGCAGATTGCAATCAACAGTGGAAAATGAGATCACAACCCAGCCAAATCTTGGCCATTCCCCGTTGTCTCAAGGATTTAAGATGAGCATTTTATAATACCATGGTATGGCGACATAAAAGAATTTGGGTGGGCCCAAGGAATTTTAAAGGAAATATATTTTATTGTTTGATGGTTTTACATTTTTAAAAGCTCTCATATGTTTTTAATGTTTTATATTGTTTTAAAATTTAAAACAATGGAGATTGATGGCCAAAGAACAAAGGTGAGGATGTAGCTCAATCTCATCCACTCCTCGCTAGATCTGTCAAACAAGGTGCATGCTAGTTAATTCCTACGTGAGTGGCAAAATCTCACCACATGGAAGGTGGGGCCCAGGGTTTTTGCAATGAATGGGTAAAGTTTTGGAAGAGATCTGATATTTTAATGATTTAAGAGTTCTTTTGCTTGCTCGAAAATATTTTTGAAAGCTTTAATGGGAAATGAATGGTGGGCCTAGGATAAATCGAGTGAATGTGTTATGTTACACATAGGTAAAATTTAGAGGGGAGATTTAATTAAAGATTAGTGAAATATTTAATATTTCACTATAAGGAAAAAGGTAAACATGGAGAAATGGGTGAGAAACTTTACCCAATAAAATATGAAAATGACATATGAAAGGGGCTCATGAATGGTTTTATTTTTAAAACCAAGTATGTTTTTAGTGTGTTGGAAAAATGCACGTGAAGGTGGATTGAAGAAATTTGGTGAAGTGAATAAATTATTTACTATTTTGAAGCTTTAATATTTGGAGAAAATTAAAGGTGCAGTTCTAACATGGTAATAAGCAGAAAACCGAGATGTATTACTCTTTTAAATTCAATAAAAAAATTATCTGATTCTTTTCATGCATTGAGTTACATCTGTTGTTGTCTTATGTTTTGTGAATGGTGTAAATGCTTTAATGAATCAAAAGTTGAACTTATTATTTCTTATTATTCAGAGAATAGTGTAATTGCTTTAACAATTGTGACAAGAGTGTTTGTGTTTTAGGTGGATTTGGTAAAAAATATTATTAGATGAAACTTCAATAGTCTTGTTGTCAAAATTTGATAACAGTTGCAAAGATCTTCAAAACATGTGTAGCATTGTAGGATGAAATGCTAATTATGTGACTCCATAGCCCATTTCTTGGCACTGGTCAATTGTTGTGCTTCTGTTGTTTTTAGCTTGGTCCCAAATCTTCAAAATTAAAAAATCATTTCAAATATGTATGTTGAGTTGTATGTTTACCTTGTTCTCCATGCTAATTCCTAAAATTCACTCAATTTCTTGCCAATAGTGAGTGATATTTTATTTTTCTCAACATAACTTTGTGAGAACATTATTTGTTAAGCAACATTCTATTAATTGTGTGTTTGAATCTTTAGATGTTGCTAAAGGGTCACCCCACTAGGTTTTATAGAGCCTAAAGTGCAAGGGAAATGTGTGTTAATCCCATTTCCTACCAGTTGGTCAAATCAACTTTTGAATTTGAATATAAGAAAGTGGCTAGTCTTTATGATTCAATTGCTCAGTTGATATTTGGATCACCAACAAAATGGTGACTCTGTTGGGGACAATTTTGATTCTCCAATTACAGCCGGTTATCTCATAGAGTCATATTATTGTTTGTCATTTTGAATTTGTTCAAATCTTGAAGGATCTCAATCTTGGAGAGATAATTGTTGCAGTGAACCTGATTATTTTATGATTTGTGGTGCTCTACAAGTGAAAGGAACTCTAAAAAGAAGTTTACATGTGAGAGAACTTCCTGATGTTCAAAGTTCAATCCTCTAAGAAGAGAGGTGGTGACTCTTTTACTAGAACCTGATGAGGAGGTGAATATAGTTCCAAATCTGCAAATATTTCCAATTAGAAGAACAATTTATAGTAGCTACAACATTTCCAGGTATTCCTCATTCTAGGTTTTCAAGAAATGTATGAAAGTCATATTTGAATATCTTAGGAAATAATTTTGGTTCCCTATTAGATGAATTTACATTAAGAAAGGGAACAGTAGTAGTTCTTTTCATACTTCTAAAATTTAATGTGTAATATAATTTGAGAAGTATGCTTATTTTGAATTATGCCCCTGAGAAAGATTTAAGGTATAAAGATTCAATCTATGTTTTAGAATCATGGTTGATTTTGTAAATGATGTAATAAATAACCATGTATGAAGTTGAGAATAATTGAATTTGAATACAAGAGTGTTTGCTTGTAAAATGGAAAGTAAAAGCATGCAAAGAAAACAAGTTGTCCCAAGCCTTCAAAGGGGATTCTATATTGAGAGGTACATGCCATTTGTTTTCAATGGTATTAAAGGTTTCCCAAATTTGATTCCTAAAAATTTTAGGAAGTATTTTCCCAAATTCACAGGGAAAGGTTCAGAATCAGCCTCTAAACATCTGCAAACCTTCATAGATGTGATGGGGGATTATGAGGTGCATCATGAGGACATTGTCATGAAGCTTTTTGTTCAGTCCTTGAAGGGTGATGCAAGGGATTGGTTTTCATATTTACTAGCATGTTCTATTGCTTTGTGGAATTAGTTTATGACAACCTTTGTTGAACAATTCAGTGAAGGGGTAAACCCAAGTATGGTGAGGAAAAACTTTATGGAGATCCATAAAAGTGAAAATGCGTTGGTCCATGTTTTCAATCTTTGATTTACAAAGGTAGTCAAAGAAATTCCAAAAAACATGCGACCAAATGATGCTAAATGCTTGGTTGTGTATCTTGGTGCATTTGACAAAAAGATGAGTTTCTTGTTTAGAGATAAGGAGCCTACAACATTACATTAGGAATATCAAGATGCTATGGACATTGAGAACAATTTGAAGTACTTAATGATGAAAGGGTATTTGGTTGCAAGTGTTAATTACCCCAATACACCTCATGCAGATAGAATTCAAAGATAAGATAATAGAAATGATTGTCAAGATGACAATTCTCTTGCTGTTGTGATTTCTCTATCATCAAAATATGAAGATCATAGTGAGATACAAGTTGAATGTCAAAAAAATGTGAACACTGTTGATCAAAAGTCTTTTGTCCAATAATTTTATGAAAGGAAAATACATAAGGGAGAATCACCATATAAGTTGTTTTTGAGATTTTTGGATGCTTTAATAGAAGTTCACAAAGATTTCAGACCTGATGATTCAACATGCATTGATTTATTTTGTGAGATATATGAATCTAGGTTGTGTACTTTTCCAAAGGAATTGAAGCCCCATAGCTTTGATCAAGTACCTGATTGGATAAGGATTGTAGTCTAATCACCCAAGTGCATTTATGCACAAAATAAAAATTCTCAAAATACAAATAGCAGTTGTCTTCATGAAGAAAATTAGAAAACAATACAAACAAGTGAAAATTATATGGCAGAAAATGAAGTTTCATGTTGTATGTATGAAGATGAATAGTGTAATCAGCTTACAATCAGAACATGTGCAAATTTTTGTAGTAGTAAGGAATATGTTGACACATGGGATGGTAATAGAGTAGATGTGCAAGAATGCTTCTCTTGTGATATCTCAGATGATGGAGAGGTAAATAAGACTCTAGGTGTTACTCCATGTCATGATGTGATCAACGATTACAATGCATGTGTTGTTGATTTTTCATTACAAACCAATGATTATGATCCTGATATTGCAGCCTCAAATATTTATTCTGAATATTTTGAGCATGGTTCATGTAGTGATGATTGTTCTTATGATGAAATTACATAATGAGGTTTTTAGTTCTGATTGCTCATCTATAGATTGTGATTGCTATTCTAAAGATGATATGGAAGCATATTCCTTATCTAAAGAATGCAATGATATAGATGCTCATGATGCCACTTGTCCACAAGTGAAGGAACAAATTACATGTGATGAATACACCGAATGTAATTTTGATTCACAATCAGTAGAGCATGTTCATTGTGAGAGTGATGTTGAGTTTGAAGACAAACATGTGTGTGATCAGTATGTTGACTCAAGACATAATGTTGAAATTGATAAAGATGCCGATAAGTGTGCTTATTCCCCTACTCTTCATGATTGTTTGTATGAAGCAAAGATGGAAAGGTTTGTGGTACATGAAGAGCATGATGATGAAATAATGGATTCCTTCTAGAAAAATCAAGTGGCACATTGTGACATGTATATGGATCTTGAATCAATATCATTACCCATTGGTGATATTGAAAATCTTGCTAATTCATATGATAGTAAAATTTCAGATTATGTTGACACTACAAAGATTCTTGATCCATGTGTGGAGCATCCAAGGAATAAAACAAATGGTGAATTTCATGTTAGTGAGTATGAAGTTGAGTACAATTTCTTCTTGTTTGATGTTCCTTATTTTCATAATGTCAACATGGACATGTTGTCACCACATGTGAAAAGAATTGATGTGAAAGAAAACAAAGATTCTAGTTGTATTGCTAATGAGGAGCTTTCAATTAGCAATGAGTCTTTCACTTTTGGATCAGCACACATATCAGTTGATATTGCACATGATGTTTCCAATGCACCTGGGTGTCCTTTTTTTGTCCTTGTTGATGTTGATTTGCTTGAGCCCTCACTTGAGGTATTTGGTTTTGAGTTTGATGATGATGACAAGAATGTAGTGGAATGTGTTCTCAAACCTGAGATGAGTGCATTTACTCATTCTTTAGAAGTTAATGTTGCATCTGATCCCTCTCTCCGTGATGCCAAGGTATGTTCTGGTGTACCTGAACTGAAGTATCAAAAGATGTTCCTATGTTGTAATGATCAGTACAAGGATGCTCCTGAATATGCATCATTTATCTTTGACATATTTGAAGATGATTTGCATGACACACAATAAGTTTTTTATGAGAGCTTTCAGTAAGATCAGTGATAGTGGCGGGGATGATCCTTGAGTCTCACCACACTCCTAACTTCCTAAGTGTATGTGGGAACATCTGTAGGAATGCTCTACACACGGCCATGGTGTTGTATGACCTGACTCCAATAGTACAGTACAATGATGTGATCGTGGAAACCTACTACAAAATCATCTTGTTGCACATTCCTTAGGTACCTTCCATCATCTACCCATCTAAAATATTGATGGGGTATCCATCTAAGTTGGTATGAAGTAAGAGTGTCGAATTGTAAACACCAAAACTATAAGTCTTTGTGCCTCCACTACCCTATCATATCATACCAATGAGCCATGGGGATTTGATATGGTTGTTGATGGGGAAAACTAACCAGCCTCATGCACATGATGTGGGAAAAATATCACACTTGCAAAAGTTTGCACACTATGAGACTCTGGTACTCATAGTGGATGCACCACCCCAGCTCCTAGTATAGGTGTGCTAGCATACTACACCCCTAGGAAAAATATGTGGTATGCTCTACCATCTCCCTAATAGTTTGGATGAGGCCCCCATGCAGGTAAGAGCCTCACCCATCTATTGTGATCCAGAAATCCACGGTTACAACCATCACCCAGTGCAACAACAGTGTAGTGGTCTACACCTGGTCATCCCAATGCGTATAAATGTGGCTCATTTTGTTGCCTCCATCTATCCACTCCAAGCAGTATGACTCCCTTTTCCCACTCTTGTGTCGGTAGGGTGTCATCAATAGCCACTTGCAATCCACAAATGGGTAGTCTGAGGATCTGATATAAATCCTCAACTGTGATTTAAATCTCTCCAGTCGGCAACTGGAAAGATGATGTGGTGGAATCCCACCGCTCCATCAACATTGTAAGCATCCTCTTGTGGTAGTGCATCTCTAGCATGGTGAATACGTCAAAGACCACTTAGGGTGTAGGTGACATTTTCATTAGTGAGGTGGTCCCTCTGCTCATGAACTAGTCAGTAGGCTCGCCTGTTGGGATGCTCATGAATCTCAAGATAGTCCTACAAAAGTGGAAAAAATTCTAGGTCAAAACATGGAGTTTCAATCTAGAAATTAAAAAAAATCCTAAAGACATGTGTACACTGTGCATACATCTACACATCACACATACATCCCTATCCTCCATTGATGCCCTAAGGACACTAGTGTATCCTTGGGATGCTAGCATAGAATTGGAACTCTTGCGAGGAACCTAGATGCCAAAAAAAATTGGACAAAAACACCCAAAATGGATGCCTATGCAGCTTGACAAGAAAAAAAATGCTAGAAAAGTACATAAATTCACAAAAAATAAGGTTTCAATCCCTACCTGGTCCACCTTGCAAGCGCTAGCAATATCGTCTCTTAGCTGCTCTAGTCTAGGTGCCTCATAATCCCTCTTGCTCAACATTTTGTTGACTTATCTCTAACAAAAGTCAACAATTTCTTCATAGTGAATAATGAA
>VDFB02012979.1:19978-68272 GCA_007258455.2 Sequoia sempervirens | reverse complement strand
GGGAAGAATTGGCTGAATTAGAATCTCAGGATTTTGAAGTTATCACCGTCAACCTTGGTCACAGCACACGCTAGACTCAGGTTGATCTTCTACAAGTTGCTACAGACAGTGCCAGGGATAGAATACTGAAGGACGGAGAAGATAAGGCAGCCCTCAAGGCTGAAATCAGACAGCTTCGACAGTATATTTCTAGCCTTGTACATAGACCCGATGCCATTAACACACTTCCACCGATGCTTGAGCCTCCAGTAGAGCAAAGTCAACTCACTCACTTAGTTGCATATGGCAAGCGTTTGGAGGAATGGGAGGAGGAGTTCGTTGCTAGAGGCCGTGCTATGCTTACAGAGTTATATCAGTTGCGGTACAATGCACGAGAGCTCCGTATTCGTCTTCAGGATGAGGAACAGGATATGGCAATTAACAAACCCAGAGATGAAATTATGATTGCTCACCTGAGTGTGGCTTATGATGCAGTCACCGATGCAGAGGACAGAGAGGCTATCTACTCTTGGAAAACACAATTGGTTTTCAGGGCAAAGATAGAAGACACTTTAGCATCAGAGTTGGCTGAGAGTAGAGAGCACGTCACTAGTGCACTTCGGTTTGTGAGGACTCTAGTATCTTGCTTACCATGTCGTTACCAGATCGAGGGTGGTGCCTACGTGGAGCTTACCGATGTTCAATCAGAACTCCAGGCACTCATTCATACCATTTTCAGTGGGGAGACTATTGGCTGTAAGATTACTCAGCTTACAGTCATGTCAGCATTGTTCGACGAGGCAACGAGGAGTAGGGGCGAACTTCAGTCTCAGATCACAGCTGGTGAGGACATGCTGCATCGAAATAGTGTTCTTCGTCAGAGTCTCATAGCTCCAGATAGTGATACAATTAACAACCTCGTTGAAGGATTGATTGCTCGAGATCACGACCAGTAAACTTCAGTTCCCGCCTCTCAGGATAGACATTACACACACGAGTTAAACTTGGTGTTACCCTTTCAAGTTAACTCGATGTTGTCGGGGTAGTTTCGATTAACTATATAGTTTACTTCATTAGGGTTTGGCAGCAAATCTTGCATGCATTGCAAGAACTATAGATGACTCAAGGTGATTTTAGGGTTCCCTACACCTTGATGTATATAAATAAGAGCTTTTGCTCATTTGTAAATAACTTTTGCTTGAGAGAGAAATATATGCTGCGCCTACCTTGCCCTCAATATTGCTCTTTTGGTATTTGTTCATGTGTCTTCACTATTGCAATTAATTGTTATTCCGCATAGGGTTTCAAGAAATTGTAGTGGTGAATTCTTTCCTTAGTTTAGATAAATCTGTTTGAACATCTTTATCATTGAGCTCAATTGTTATGCCACATAGGGTTTCAAGAGATTGAGGTGATAAATCTGTTTTGTGTCTATTTACCATTGTGATCAATCGTTATGCCACATAGGGTTTCGAGAAATTACAGTGATAAATCTGTTTCGTGAATCTTTATCAATATAATCAAAGGTTATGCCACATAGGGTTTCGTGAGATTGTAATGATAAAGGCTGTTCTGTGAAGACTTTGCTATTTCAATCAAGTGTTATGCCACACAGGGTTCCATAAGATTGTCTTGGTAAATTCTTAAATCTGTTTTGTGCCCAATAAGCTAGTTTAAATTGAGATGATAGTTGCGCCACCTTGCCCTCAAGTAGAGAATTTAAACCCATTTATCGTCAGTTAGTCAAACCTTGCTCCGTTTCCTCTCGCTCTGTTTTCCTGAGGAGATTGGATAGATTAAATTTAAGTTGTAGTTAGTAGATCTGCAAAACCAGAGAAAACTCAGCTGCAACGTATAGGTTCTTTCAAGAGAGCCTTGTGCCTCTACAGCTGAAACAAAAAGACAGGACATAGTTTAGCTTATTTTCCTTTGCAAGTATTTTTGTCAAAGCACAACGAGGGAGCTTCCCCTCCTAATTTGAAGAGCACTCATTGCGTAGTGTACATAGGCTGTTCATAACAACTTCTACTCCAGAGGTGTTAGTTGTTACGCCAACAGTAATCAATGTAAATGCCAAGAGTCTTGGCCATATTTCATGAGCATTGTATTAGAAATTTCATTGCAATTAAGGAGATATAAATTGCTGGTGTCATTTGAGCAATTCAATATCATTTGTATTTAGTTTGTTAGTTTGCATACCAACTGTTTGTTAAAATACCAGTTGGCTGTAGGTGATCATTTCTCATGTTTAGATCATATATATGCATTGAATATTGCCAAAATAAGTTGCACATTCATGCTAGGACATTGTTTAGTCAATTTAGAGTCATTTGCAAACATTCTTATTGATGTTAAATGGAGATAAGAGCCATGAAAACAATCTGAAATTTTATATCAGTCATATGACCCTTGTATGCAAAGTGTTTGATGAAATTCCTTGAGCCTTCAATCAGCATTTTGAGGTCAGATTTGAGCAGGGTCATTACAGTCGTATCAGAGCCAAGAATCTTGCCAGCCTGTTGGGTAGATTGCACTTTGTTTCAGCTATTTGATTGCAGATCAGAATTTTTGTTGGTCAAGAAATGGTCTCCAAAGAAGAAATAGAGATTGCTTTCCAAGAATACCGTGCACTTCCACAATGGATCAAAAATGACCTTCCATTTGTTGAGTATATGGAGGATCCGGAATATTATCACAAGCAAGCAAGAAGTCCAATGACATGTGAGCAGTCAAGGATGAATGGCATCTTGAATGCCTTGCTAGAACAACATGAACAAAGCTTGAAAAGGATAAATAAAATAGTTGAAGAATGGAACAAGAGGATGAAGAAATATGGCGAGACATCTAAAAGTCTCCAAGGTGAATTTTCAGCAGCTAGTAATCAGTTTGTTGTTGGTCCTAAGGAAAATCACATAGTGGAAGATGCGGAGCACAAGACACTTCATGAGGACTTCAAGAGTAAAGAAGAGCAAGTGATGATGGAAGACAACTTGGAGCAGCTACATGAAGATAAGTCTTCTTGTGATGTCTCATTGGGTGAAGAATTAGATTGTGGGTTGATAAATAAAGATCCATTGAAGACTCAAAATGTAGAGGTGGTTGAGATAGTTGATCCTTTACTTAGTGGAACAGCCACTAGTGATGTGATTACACACAATGAAGGTGACACTCTAAAATGGCATGATATGATTATAGATTGGTTTGAGGACAGCAGCATGATGACTCATCCTTCTCATAACAAGGAAGCTTGTGATCTTGAACAAGCCAATGATATGATATCTTCTTTTCATGACAGCCCTACACCTATTGGTAGACATGAAGATATCAAACATAAGAGGACTGATTTTGTGTATTTTGGCATTGATGAGGTGAAAAGGTCTGAAATGTTGAATGAAGAATAGTTGAAGAAGGCCAAAGAGGCTAAGTGGGTGGCTGCCAATGAAAGGAAACACCTTCAAGAAGTGAAAGACAAGGTCAATCTCATCAACATAGCAAGGCAAAAAAAGATAGATCACATTCGAAGACTCCTCATTCAAATGAAGGATGAATCTGAAAATGATATTTTTTCTAATGTTAGTGATGAAGAGTTTGACTTGGTACAATTTGAGGTTTCTCCATGTGGTGTGATGGTTGATCATTCTTTTGAAGAGGATGATATTGTTGGTGATGACATTCTTAGTGGATCGGCCACTCAAAAGTTGTCCTTGGAGGGTAATGAAGGCATCCACAACCCATCTTTGGATTGGTTACTTATTTCATATGGTAGGGCAGCTATCTACTTGTTGGTTGGTGATTTAATCTTCTTTGATTCTTCAGTGATTGATGGTTTTCCTACTTGGGTTTTCATTGCAAATTCATATTTGGCATGGTTTACATCAGCTATTGAGTGGATTCAACAAGTTGTGTTAGTACTGCAGGAGCTACTTGGTGGTGAAAGGGACATTACATAGATCTTCACTTGGGATCTAGGTGGCTAGTGGACAGGCATAGTTGATTCTCCAATTTAGGCATCAAATGTTATGACAGTTGAGATGGATTGACAGTTGTGAATTGCTTGAGGACAAGCAATCTTGGGAAGGGAGGACTGTCATGTCCCCGAATTGGAGGTATGGTGATTTAATTAAATTATTTAATTAAGTTGTCCAAATTATTGATATTTCATGAGGATAGCTTAATTGATGATTTAATTAAATCAAGAGATGTTATTAAATTAATTATTTATTAAGTTATTCCCATATAATAAAATATCAAAAGGGATGACTTATTATTTAATTAATTTAATAATAAAAAGTGACTTAAGTGACTTAATAATAAAATAATTAAATAATAAAGTCACTTAAGGAATAATCAAGAATCTTCTAGAAGTCTCTTGGTGATGAGGTTGAAAAAGTATAAAAAGAGGCTTGGGCTATGCATTTGGATATCTTGAGTTGAATACACCTTTCTACTACACTGCTGAAGCTGAATGCTTAGCTTATTGTTTTCCAGTCTTCGTTTGTGAAAGACCAAACCTAGCTGGTTAAGTGCCAATTTCGGTTGTGCAACACCAACCTTAGTTGGATAGTGGAGGAAGATACTTCACTCTTTCTCATTGTGCTAATTGCAATCATTTTTGGAAGAGTTTGGGAAGTTATTTGAAGTATGCAATTTTGTTCCAGTTTGCAGATCAGCCATGAGAGAAATCACATTTTCATTCGTTGCTCTTCAATAAGGAGATATAATTTTGTGGGCACTTGAGGGATTGCTTCCTTTGGTGTTGGCAATCATTTTCATAACAAATTTGAGGAGTTTAGAGACTGTATTTATTTTTCTAAAATATTGCCAAGCAAGAACAGGGGCGACTACTTGAGCAATTCAATTTGGGCTTGGTGAATATCATTTGAACTTGTTGTTGATTTCTATTTCATCTTTCATCCAAGGCACTTCTTGAGGCCAGGTTCTTCATATTTCTATCATCTTCTAGCATTGCATTTAGCCTAGTTATATTTGCAGCTGTAGGTGTGCATTATACCAGCATTATCATATTTTGTAATCAATGTAAATGCCAAGAGTCTTGGCCATATTTCATGAGCATTGTATTAGAAATTTCATTGCAATTAAGGAGATATAAATTGCTGGTGTCATTTGAGCAATTCAATATCATTTGTATTTAGTTTGTTAGTTTGCATACCAACTGTTTGTTAAAATACCAGTTGGCTGTAGGTGATCATTTCTCATGTTTAAATCATATATATGCATTGAATATTGCCAAAATAAGTTGCACATTCATGCTAGGACATTGTTTAGTCAATTTAGAGTCATTTGCTGTAACGTCTGGAAAGATGCATGTTCTAATCATATCCTTATATTCCTGAAATTGCTTTCATCATTATAATCAAATGAAAATAAATAATTAAATAATTAAAATACATCAATGAATCAAAGTATATTGAAACAAGGTGGTGTCTTCATTAGATTTGGCCATTCAAGCTTACACCTGAATTATCATTTCCTCAAAACATGTAAATTTAAATGCAGTAATGCAAATTAAAGAAATTGCAAGAATATACATGTTTTACAATTTTAGTAATAGACTCTACTTACTATGGGTTGGCTTAACATACGTCCTCCATTCCATCATGTTGTAATTTCCTCATTCTCAATTCCTATACTTACAAGGTTTACATGAATTGGCACACACATATGATCAAGGTAGTTAGTACATGATTACTTAAGACAAGCTATATAAATCAATGGTAGCTTACAATATGACAAGTCATATACAAGACTCAGAAGGACAGTCCTAGGGGCTTGACCTAATGCCTCGGGGGCTCATTGTTTGATGGCCTTGCCTACGTATATATTTCGCAGAGGCACCGTAGTTCGACAACTTGAGTTTCTCCAATTCATTTGACTAACCCACATAGGGTATAACCATTAGGTTTCAATGGACAAGTCAACTTCATTCATACTCACAACACCATAACATTGATACATACTAAAGTTCAATCCTCTACTCAAGGTATCATGCATTCCATACAAATAACGTACTATAAAAGTGGGTATGCAACCCTTTCTAGGGTCCATTACCCCAGACAGTTTCTCAGACGGCTGCCACCCACTTAGGTGAAGCCAGGGATTGAAGACCTCGATAAGGATGCAACACACTCCAAGGATAATTACTTTGAGTTTGTAAAAGAAATTTCAATGTATTATTTATGAAAATAGATTGATCATGGCATAATAACAGGACAACAATGGCATCATATTATAATCCATCATATCTTTTAATTAAAATACATACTATAATAAAATTATAGTCAATTTGTCACAAATCAATGATTATTAATAATAGTTTTATTAACAACAATTTTCAACGATTTTAAGTAATTTATTATACTCATAAAATGAGGTATACAACAAATAAAAAGAATCATTTACCAATGTAATTATAGATTTATATTAATCATAATAAATGGTACTAGAGATTATTCTCTTTCTCTCTCTCTCTGTTTTACTACACTCAGCCTTGTCAATTTTAATTTGTTAAAAGCAATTAAACAACTATTAGTTATCTTTTGACAATTTTTGGCTTATTGCAATTAAATAACTATAAGAATGTTAGCTAAAGTTTTCTGACATCGCACATTACCTAAGTAGTTTGAAAACAAATCGGTAAGAAAGACATAGTAAAACATTAATCATAGGAGTTTTAGCCCTATTCTTCAAGGAGTATATCCTTAGTAGAAAACAAAATTTTCTTCAACGAATATATCTTTAGGAGAAGACACAATTTTATTCCCAAAGTAAGTATTAATTACTAACTTTTCAAATTTGACTCCCCTATCAACTTAAATAAAATTAAATATAATTTAAGAGATAATTTAACTATGAAAGGAAATATTCCATTTACCCAAGGTAAGTATTAATTACTAAATTTTCAATTTTTATTCTCCTATCAAATTAAATAAAAATAAATATAATTTAAATTTAAAATGATCATATTTATTATTATGATCCCAATTTGATAACTTAGAGATAAAATACACTTATTTAAATTGCCCTTAATAAATCTCATAACATAAATTTTAAAATTTTAAAATATTTAAAATCCTTATCTTTTGAAGAATTACATTAACATTTTCCTTTTAAAAAGAATATGCTAAACATCCAATTAAAGAAATAATTCTATTTTTCTTTTTTTTTTTTATAACTATTCTATTTACTTGTGTAGTTTCCAACACAGCGATCAGAATGAATTTATTTTTCAAAGGTTGAAATATTATGTTTTAATGAGTTCCATTTCACCAAAGATTTTCACTAATTGCGGGGAATGAGAAGCACTTACCACATGGCTTTATGATTTATGATACAAGGACCATTTGAATAATGACTTCATTTGCTCTTCTCACTGCAGCTTCATAGGGTAAAGGTTTCTGTTATGCTAAAACCTAAATGTGCTCACTGATAGAATCTCCATCGCCATTTTCATTTTAACAAACATACTCTAAACCCATGTCGAAACTTTATCCCCAGACTGTGGCTCAGACAGGCTGACTACGGAATCAGAGAGATTATTTAAACCTCTACAACATTCTATTTTGAAGTACTGCAGATGTTACAGGCTGCAAATGGTATCAGGGACATTTAGTTAAAATTTAAACACCCTCCAAAGTCTTACATTCTACAGCTGTGATTGACAAATATGTAAGCAAAATGTGAAACCCAGACAAGGCGCGCAACTGTTTCAACAGAATGTCTCCGTGAAATATGGTCACATGGAATGCAATGACCGCAGGATTAGTTCAAAATGGATTTGTATACAAGCTTTAGAAACTTCCAAGCAAATGCAATTTGTGGGCATAAGGAAAAATCCCCAGCCGTATCCAAAACCCTCCCTACCTGTGCTAAAATGGGAGCCTTAGAACCTGGTCTGGACATTCCAATATTAACGTTAGAAATGCTCTGGTAGACATGTAAGCAAAATGAGGAATACAGAAAGGCACGTTACTTTTTGACAGAGTGCCGCATGGAGATGACATCTCTTGGAATGCAGAAAATGCAGGATAAACACAAAAATTAATTTAGCAAGGGAGCTCTCAAATTAGTCAAATTAATGAGCACGCAGGAGAACATTCTAACACTGTAAACTTTGCTTGTGTTCTATGAAAGTAAGGTATATCCAAATCATTAAGGCTAAAGCTATGAAATGATGCAAGCTCTTTGAGACGGAAATAGATCACTTATGCAGTGCTGGAGAAATGGGATAAAATCAGGTGAAACTACGCAAGGAATACAGATAAGGATTTACAATTATATTATATATATAAACACAACCATAAATAAATGGCAAGTGACTTACCTCAAAATTCTGCATACCGTGTATTGTGCAATCGATACTGAAAGAATAAATGGGCATAATTTGCAGATGTAACTGTTGCAATGCATTGGTAGACAAGTATATGCCAAAGGAAGAAAACAGTGACAATCCCCTCTCTCCCTCCTGAGGCTGAGTCTTTTCTTCTCCATAAAATCCACCCCCCGCCACTACATTGCATTCCCTGTTTTTGAGCCAAATATCTGCTTGCGGTGTCCTCTGCTTGACACGCTTTTTACTAATCATGGACACTCGTTTAATGCACAAAGGTTGTACTCCTCTCCCTACTTCCTGTGGCAGCCAAGTTTCCCCATCTAATGACAATGGATACCACGTCTATCCTTCCCTCGACAACTAATCTTCTGCAGCATTTATGAATTCCCACTCTCGGTAGCTAAGCCTCCCAGACCCCCACAATTAATCAATAACCGAATCTTTAAAATAAAAATAACGAGATCTTGAGAAAAAAAACAAAATTAATACTTCTTTTTCATCCATAATATTCATCCTTGATAGATAACAAAGAAATTCCTTTTAATTGTAATTTTAAATATTCATTCCAAATAAAAATATCATTCAATTGAAAAGTAATAATAATTATTCTAAATAAAAAAACATTATCGTTTATTTGCAAAACTAAAATCTACAATTATATTATAATAAATTCCCTTTTATTTCGCCATAAATTATTTTAACTAAACATTGTAGAATAGGGGTCGTGACATTTGCAAACATTCTTATTGATGTTAAATGGAGATAAGAGCCATAAAAACAATCTGAAATTTTATATCAGTCATATGACCCTTGTATGCAAAGTGTTTGATGAAATTCCTTGAGCCTTCAATCAGCATTTTGAGGTCAGATTTGAGCAGGGTCATTACAGGAGATGAAGCGAATACTTGGAGAAAATGGCTAAGTGTTGAGACTTGGTATGTGCCCAGCTCAAGTGACAAAGAAGAAATGTTTTCAAAGCTCAGGATGGAGAGAAGAAGGTTGTTCTCAAGTACTTCTAAGTTAAAGAACAACATCAAGAAGAAAATCATTGTCGAGCGGAAGAATGAGGTTGTAGTCTTGGAATTTCAAAATGAGAACGTGCATGCCATGCCAGAAGTTGAAGCTGTTTGATCAAGTCTGCAGTCCAAGAAGTTGAAACGATGTGAACACATTTCAAAGCAGGAATCTTCTAGAAGGATGGTGGCCATTAATTGCTCATTTATTGCCCCACTCCTCTTTGTGGCGGTTTTTAGGGTGAATCTTGTTTAGGGCTGAGGTGGCGCAATTTGGGCCATCCAGTCGATTGTAATTTGAGTCGTCCACTGGACTTGGCCAACTATAAAAGGGGGAGTCCCCCACATTTGTAATTCATTAATAAAGATAGACATTTGATCAGAGTAGACGGTAGAGCTTAGAAACCAGACTAGAGAGTAGAGCTTAGCATAGCGTAGTTTGAAGGAGAAGGAAAGTTTTCCTTTGAAAACTTTGTAAGAGATTGTTGCAAAAAACTATTGTAATAAAAGATCTTTCATTGAATGGTGAATTCATCTTTGTTATAAGCAGTTAGCAAGGTTTCTTCATCCTTTCTACTTCACTTAGCATAAAGTAGAGTAGTTTTCATTTTCATGCAAGTACTTAGTAATTGTGGAATGTGGTGCTCGATTTGAACAAGACTTTGCTTATCCATACCACTAGCGAGCTCGCTGACGGTGGGTTCGCCCTGCGTGGTCAACTGGATTACTTTTCAAACTCAACTTCGATTGTGATTCATGTGTTCGTATGCATCGTTTTGATGGTACTTGCATGTTGAGTTATAATTCGAACACCTTTCACTACTCCTCTGAAGATTGCACCGGTTTTGTGGAAGCTGTCTGAAGTGAGGCAAAGCAAGGTTCGGTTGAAGTCTGTGAGAATTGATCGCCATGTCTCATGCCTTAGAGTAGAATAGAACCTTCTTACCCTACACTCATTTTAATTTCAGTTCATTTTTGGTTAGTATTAGGAAACTTGTGCTCACTTGCCAAATCATTCGAATCACGTGAAACCCTTAATCTGCTGTCTGCTATCAGCTGCCAAAAAATTGTGTAAGTCCCCTCATGATACCAGCAAAATCACAACGAACCAACTAAGGATATTCTATTGCATTATCGGAACCTTGGAGTTGAAAGCATGAACTCACTCGCAATCTTAGCATGCTGAATACTTTGTTCAAGAGAGGATAGAGTATCCATTGGGAAACTTTATTCTGTGTTGGTGCGGTCACGAAAATCACATCAACATGACCAACATTGGTGACATGTAAATTTCCATTTTTTGACCTTTTTGACAATTTTTACAAGACTTTGACCAGTTTTACAAAAATGTCTTAATGAAACAGAAATTTTGATTTTGGGTACAACATATTACCCATTGCGATCTTCAATGCTAAATTCTTTTGTGACTGATTCCAACTTTACCAAAACTTGTTCCTTGGGTTGTGATCATACCCATGTGCAAAAGATGAAATCATTGCTCCCAACCTTGTTCAAACCCTAGGGTCATGGTTTCCATTTTGATTATCCAATAAACAATTGAGGTTTTACTTTCAAGGCACTTAGTTACGATGGTGAAATTGGTAGCAGATCTGTAGTAGTCAAGTTTCAATGTTTTTAAGAAGATCCATTAATACCAATTTGAAAGGTGTTCCAAAATCTAAGAGGTCTTTCATGTGCAAGTTGCTATTTTTAGCAATGACCATATTTGACAACGGCTATTCTCAAAGTTCTATATTTGGGTGGTGGATGGGAACCTTATTTAGGCCTTCATTTACTAATTATTAGTTATTTTAGATTTAGTTTACCTTCAAGTTGTTTTTCTTTTTATTTTTCCTATAATTGTTGATAGGTTTGCTTTAAAATAATTATGATATGGATATTTAATTAATATTCTTAAATCCCTCAAAGCAGTTTATTGTAAGCTATAAATAAGTGTTTTCAGCATGTAAACTCTTAATGATAGTTGAGAGTTAGACTTGTGTTGTAGAAGTTGCTATTCAATTATTTTGGAACTTATGTTTGTAAATTCATCTAGTAAATCAAAAGGAGTTTGCATTTAGTCAAGCTTTGTATTGCCAAAATATTTTTTTCTAAATTGTAGCTTTGCATGCAGTTTAATTGTTGACTTCATGAAGTTGTGTGATGTTCAATTTGTTTAATCATCTCTTGTTGATGTGGATCTGTTGGTCTTTGATTTAGCCAAAAATAAGCACTTGTCTTTATTGTCTAGTTGGAAATCTTAAATATTAAAAACTTGTTTGTGAGATAAGTACCTTCAAATCTTGTACTCAACCTTTGAGATCAAAGAGATAGGCCAATTTTACTTTTTGGTCAATTCCTTTCATGCAAATCCTAGATGATAATCATTTATAGTGTGCATAATTGTAAACTTGTTCATATCTTGTAATGTCCCCATTTTGCGAGCATTAGAGTTTGGTGGATTTAGCCTATTCCTGACCCTTGTAGGCTAATATGTTATGGATAGAAGGTCCTTTTTGGCAGTTACTCGATGGTTAGAGACAACACTTCACTTTCTAATTCAAGTTTGGGCCCTCGCAGATGCTCACGGAGTGATATTCAGGCACTTACTATTTATAGTAAGTCAGGCCAATAAGGGTTATTGTTTTTGGTAGTGCACCTAGTTCAGTTGATCATATCAATTTCGACCCAGTTTGACAATTTGACAAGCAAACAGAGAATATTGGAACATTTGATAATTATTAAATGATTATTAAATTGACTTTATAATATAAAGTCAATTAAATGAAATATTAAAGTATTAATTATTAATGGCAAATTATAAAGTATTTAATACTTTATAATAAAGGAGTAATATTATTATTATGAGTATTTATTACTCATATTGAAAAGGGACATCATTTATTAATTGAAATGCCTAAGTCAAGAGGGGCAAATTTATTTAACATTTAATGCTCATTTAACTTGCTTTTTTGAGAGGGTCGACTTCTTTGATGAGGTATTTAATTCTCAAAGACAAAATAGAACTCATTATGATATGATTATTCAAATTTGTCTATTTTCTGAGAGTTTTGGAGTTTGTGCAAAAACCAAGGGTTTCTACCAAGTTTCAGCATTTCACAGGCTTTGGAGAACAATACCTCTTCAGAGTCAAGCTTTTTGAGGTTGTGAAAGACCAGCTGAAGTTAGCTTATCCATTTGGCTTCATACAGAAGTCAAATTTGTGCTTACAGGACAAAATACATCAAGGGTTTGAAGGAAAAATTTATTGTGAAGGGAGAAACAAGTAAAAGTCAGAATTTAAGATGGCTGGCACATTTCCCAAGGCACACCAGTAGCTCATGAATGAGGCCATACTGTACCAGCAAGAGGACGTTTTCTCTCTAGGGCAGATCGCTTTCCTTTTTGAGCAATTTCTTTCTTCATTAGGGGCGGCTAGGGTCTTAGAGTCATCTATGTTAATGAATGGTAGCTTAGATAAGATATAAACAATGATTGCTTAAGCATCATCATCGTTTGTATAAGACCTAATACCTTTCATATTTTTCTGGAAATAAGTAATCAAACGAATTTTATAAAGCATGTATAAAAATCGTATGATATTCTGATATTGCATTGTTTAAATTCAGGAGTATTTTAACACATCTGCCATGCATAAGGGTATGTCTGTTTGTTAATCCGAATTAACTTTAGTTGAGAGAAGAACCCGCGCTCTTAAAGAACACGTCTCTTGAGCAGACGTGCCTCCACGTGTGGAGACACGTCTTCTCAAGAGACGCATCTCTTGGAAGCGAGTCTTCTATCATATATTAGATGATTCAAATCTGAATATGCAAACATAGAAATCATTAATGTTCTGCATTCAGTACATTCGGCAATAATAGACGTCTTCAGAAAAAACGTTTTTGTCTTAGAAATTATTTCTCAGAAATCTCTTGCTTAGTTTATTCTTAGTTCTATAGGATCCCTTTCTGATTTTGACTCAGATTTGTTTACATTTACATGGTATCAGAGCCACGTTGTGCAAATCCCAAACAAATCTAATATTAGTTTGCTCCTGAAAATTCATATTTTCTAAAATCGAATTTTCTCGCATTCTTCATAATGTCAAGTGTGATCAGATTTGAAGATCGCCTTGCAGGAGCGGAAAATTTCACATCATGGAAATTTAGAATCATGATGATCCTTAAGGAACATAAGGTAGACTCACTTGTGAGAGAAAATTTGGAGCAACCTAAGTCTGAACCTGAGAAAACTCAATGGGTAGAAAACAATGATAAGGCCATGAAAATCCTTGTAGATGCAGTTAGGGATCACATAGTGCCCATCCTAGCTAAACATGAATCTGCCTACCTCATGTTCAAATCTCTTGAGAGTACCTATGAGATCAACAACACTAGTAGGACCCTTGCATTGAAGAGGCAAATCAACAATATCCAAATAAACGAAGGAGAAACTATTAATGCATACTTCATGAGGATCATTGAACTAAGGGATCAATTATCTACAATTGGATATCAGATTGATAGCAAAGAATTAACATTAATTGCACTAGGAGGCCTACCAAACTCTTGAGAGTCATTTGTTCAAGGGATAAGTGCGAGATCTAAACTCCCCAAATTTGATAGGTTAAGATCTGACTGTTTACAAGAAGAAACTAGACTCTTGTCAAAGGAAAATAAGCAGAAACCTATAGATGAGGATATTCAAGTTTTAAACACAAATTCTCTTAAGAAAAGTAAGAAGAAAAACTCCAAGAAAAGAAAGGACATCTCCCAAGTTCAATGTTTTAGGTGTGATAAATATGGACACTATGCAATGAAGTGCCCTGACAGATTAAAACAACAAGCATCATATGCTAAAACAGAAAAGTCAACTTCTGATTATGATTCTGAGAAACTTGTATTTTAATCTGCCTTATCAAGTCATGTATCTATCAATATCAACAACTGGGTGATTGATAGTGGTTCTTCAAGGCACATCACAGGGTTTAGTGAACACTTAGACACTATGACTGAAGAGTTTGATGAAGAAGTAACAATTGGGGATGATTCAGCACATCCGGTAAAAAGGGGTTGGAACTTGCTCCATCACATTGAAATTTGGTCTCTCCCTTCAACTCATTGGAGTTTTATTCATACCTGGAATAAAGAGGAATCTAATATCCATCTCAGCTCTTGAAGACAATGGATATAGGGTTACCTTTATGGATGGGAAAGTTCTGACATGGCCTAAGAACTCAACTTTGAAGAAAGCTCTAACCTTAGGTGTAATACAAGGAATTTTTGAATGTTGAGATTAAGAGGGAGCTCTCATGATAGATCTAAGCACACTGAGATCCCCTATCATTATGTAAGAGATATGGTGGAAAGGAAAGTAATTCAGTTGGAGTATAGTAGTACAAATGATCAAACTGCAGGCATTCTCACCAAGCCTCTCTCCCGAATCAAGGTAGAGCACTTCAGGAAGAAACTTGGTATGGTTGAAATGTAATTTGTTATTTATGTTTGAAATTCAAATTGTTTATCAAATTGTACTAATATATAAAGATGTTTAATTGTGTAAACTCTTTTGTCATGTGTGTGACTCCATGACTTTTTGGGCCTACTATCCTGTGTACATTATTGAAAGGTGACGATCTTTCTAATAATGAACACTTGTATTTGACATTGTAAAGTGACGACTCTACAATGATAAACTATCATGATAGATATCATGTGACTTGATATCTGTGAATATGTCATGATGGTATCTCTTAGACACTTTGATGGATATCATGAGACTTGATATCATCTGAAGATCATTGTGATCTTTAAGAGATAATCATGGTGGATATTTATATCCGTGGATATGCCATGAATTATGGTAGACATCATGTGACTTGATGTCAGTGCACATACCATAATGAAGATGAGTTATGAAGAATGTCATGTGACTTGACAACTTTGAGAAAACATTCCTTATCTTCGATATCACGTGTAAAGGTGATATCCATACTTATTTGATTTGAAATATCTTCCCTAAGCTAAGAGGGAGTGTTAATGAATGGTAGCTTAGATAAGATATAAACGATGATTGCTTAAGCATCATCATCGTTTGTATAAGACCTAATACCTTTCATATTTTTCTGGAAATAAGTAATCAAACGAATTTTATAAAGCATGTATAAAAATCGTATGATATTCTGATATTGCATTGTTTAAATTCGGGAGTATTTTAACACATCTGCCATGCATAAGGGTATGTCTGTTTGTTAATCTGAATTAACTTTAGTTGAGAGAAGAACCCGCGCTCTTAAAGAACACGTCTCTTGAGCAGACGTGCCTCCACGTGTGGAGACACGTCTTCTCAAGAGACGCATCTCTTGGAAGCAAGTCTTCTATCATATATTAGATGATTCAAATCTGAATATGCAAACATAGAAATCATTAATGTTCTGCATTCAGTACATTCGGCAATAATAGAAGTCTTCAGAAAAACGTTTTTGTCTTAGAAATTATTTCTCAGAAATCTCTTGCTTAGTTTATTCTTAGTTCTATAGGATCCCTTTCTGATTTTGACTCAGATTTGTTTACATTTACAATCTACTATCATTTTTGGAGGGGAGAAACCAATTTCAAGAGTTGGCTGTACAGAAAATTCAGTCTCCAGGCGGCTGCAAGTGAAATTTCCAGATTTCTATTTGAGCTTTGAGGTTGCATTTCTGGGTATGCCACATTATTCTTTCAGCTGTATATGATCTTATTTATCAATAAAATATATTTGCAGCTGTTGAATATTCAGTTTGTCCAGTATTTGTATTTTCTTGCATTATCTTCATGACTTGCAACCTTTATTTTAAAATTACAAAAGGATTATTTAATTACAAAAACACATAGACATTGCAAACTTTCAAAAGCAAAACGATTTGCACTATCTTTGTAACTGTTTGCAAGGGTTAGAGACATCCGGTCTCTTACATATCTTTAGCGTTTAGAAGGAGTGTTTAGATCTAAGATTCCTCTTCTAATTTAAGGAGAGGCTTTCATCATGTGTTTTGTTTTGTGAGACAAATTAAAATGCTAATAGTTTTGGTGTCCATCATGGGACACATGTTAGTGAAAATTTTATTTGGAAAAATCAAATTACTATTATAATCTCCTAAAGCTCATGTTTTGTAGCTTAATTTGAATTGGATTGAATTGGAACAAGAAGATATTCTAGATACTCTAAGGCATTTTTCTTTCAGTTAAAAGAAGATTCATGCACATTTAAGGGCCATTGCTACCATCTTAGATAAGGAAGAAATAAAAGCTAATCTTGTAGTAGGGAGACCAATTATACCTCCTACTTGGAATTAAGAAATTTATCTTCTTAGGTTTACACAAGATCAAGGAAGAATTTGATCTTTCTATACTTTCAGTTCAAGTTACAAATCAACCATCTATAATTGAGTTATTTTCCATTAGTTCTTGAGCTCATTTAAGAATTTTTTGCATTGAACATAGAATTGTTCAATCATAAAATGGGTGATCACAACACTAACAACAACAATGGAGTCCTAGGTCCTTCTTTTCCATGGGGAACTAATATTGGTTTTCTTGCATTTGAAGTTTGTCATGATTTCCATCATGGCTTCAAAAAGGGATTCACCAAGTTCTATGTTGATGGTACTCAACACCCAGATGAATAGATTTCAACATTTGTCATAGCTTGTAGTATTCTAAGGGTTTCTCATGAAGATATGGGAATTATTTTTGTTGAAAATTTACCCAAAGGAGAATGGAATGGTTTCTTCATCTCCCCATAGGTGCATCAAAAGTAGGGCTATCATAAGTGAAAAAATTCTAATTTGCTTCAACCTAACACAAGATGGTATATTTTGTTTGCACAATTATCTAATTCAAAGAAGGATCATAATGAACCCATGCAAGAATTTGTTGCACAATTCAATCACCTTATTAGAAGAATCAACACAAGTCTAAAGCCTCCTATGGAGACTCTTCTGCATTGCTTCATCAATGCACTTCCTTCAAAGATTACATTTCTAATTAACACATCAAATTGATGAATTTGAAGATGAAATATGACCCTAAATTTTTTTCTTGATTTTCAATAACAAATACAGTGTAACCAAGCACCCATTAAGGTTAGTTTAACCCAAAACGTTGCATGAAAGAACTCTAACCAAGAATGCGCCCTAAAACCATTTAAGGAGGAGGGGCGGGCATATGGTCAGAGGATCCCTAGGATCTACTGAATCAAAGATTAAAAAGATTACAACTGAAAGAGAGAGACTAAACTCAACACCAAGAATGTGCACTCAAGATCCTTTAACAGACGAGGTGCTAACATATGGTGGAGTGCTAATTGCTGAATTGAAAGTACTTAGGCGGATAACCAGCCATAAGAGAATTTCCACACTACCACCAAATAGTGGGGGGGAAGACTACAATTAAAACACTTCGTCTGCTGCGGAAGGCATCCACTTAAGAGTGGGGATTCACCACTTGACAATGGGTATAAGAAGAGAATTAGTAAGTTCTTTTTTCCACACTAGCGGTAAACCATCCAGGGGTTACAATGTGATAATTAAACACGAATAAGCAGCAACTAAATAGATTGAAACAATACTACTGTTATCAGCTTTACAAAATGAGAAAGAGCTGCAAATTACATGAGGATTACAATAGTTTTGAAGCACAAAGAAGCTGGATGATCCCACATTAGATAACTATCCAACTTATTGAAGAAAGAACTGAGAACTCGAACTAAAGCAAGTCTGATATAAAAATCTGCAAACTGAAAATGAATTACCAGCAAACTGTAGCACACCAAATTGTTCATAACTTCATCCTATCTTCACCAATTGACATGGAATCAATTGCAGCAGCTTTTAGGAGTAAAGGCACCCCTTTTCAAACACAGAAACTGCACCAAAGCATCCATATTTATTAATGCACGCATCACAATATCATTATGGAAATATATGGCCTTCAAGAGGGGCGATTTTCTCTTTAAAAATTAGAAACACATTAATAAAATCTGAAACCTCTTGGAGAGGGTTGCCCAAGGTTTAGAATCATATAGATAAAATACCCATATGGGAATAGAATTTACCCAAGGAGCTGCAATCAAAAACATCCTTCAGCCATGACTGAACCAGCAAGCTCCAAACTGAAAATAACATCAGAGTTCTTCCACAATGAAGCTCAATATGCACTTCTGAATGAAGCACACTCCCAAACCACCATCTAGGGAACCATAGTTTTAGGCCCAAAGAATGGAGTCAATTTGCTAAGCTTCCTTTTAGCCAAGTTCTGGATTCATTCCAG
Source organism: Sequoia sempervirens (assembly GCA_007258455.2). NCBI lineage: Eukaryota > Viridiplantae > Streptophyta > Pinopsida > Cupressales > Cupressaceae > Sequoia > Sequoia sempervirens. The sequence goes on along the minus strand of VDFB02012979.1, from coordinate 49,616 downwards.
CAGTGTAACTTTGCTCTTCAAAAATATGCATAATCAGCTCATCATAAAACATCAATATATAGGCTTCAGTTGGCAAATGAAGCAACAAGAGACTCTTCAAATTCCAAGAAGTTGAATCACTTCAACTTCCAAAAGGGACGCCACTTTAAGCATTTCACTTTTTGAAATAATAAAATATTAATCAACCTCTTTTAGGCGTCCAACTTCACTTTGCAACAATAAAGCATTTAATAATTCATTAAATGCACCATTGACCCCTTAATGACCCCTTTTTAAAAACAACATGAAATGATCATTCCTAGGCGTGGGGGTACAACTGAGAAACATAAAAATGACTAAGTATAAAACTTAATCCATGGAGATAACCAAAGCCAAACTGAAACTGAAGGTTAGCAAGATGACTTGAGCTGAAATACTGATGATGCTACTGCCAAATTTAGACTTACTATAAATAGCCAATTGCTATAAATAGTAAATTTACATCAAAACAACAGAAAGCCAAACCAAACACTGAATAGCAAAGGATTGAATTACTGCTAGATAGATACTGCCAAAAGATAGACTTGCTAAAAATAGCAACTGCTATAAATAGTAAGTCTGCACAACATCCTCTGAACGCCAACTAAGCAATATCTGAAAGAGGAAACCCTAGTTTTCTACTTCAGCTTAGCCTACGGATTTCCGGAAATAGGCTAAATCAAAAAGAAGAGCATAGGGCTAAAAATGGGGACATTACAAAAGATGCTCAAGCATGAGCAATCAATTTGGAGGATGGAATGCTTATTACTAGAGAAATCAAAGAGGATTTTATTCAACCTTTGATCCAAGGTTCAATAGATTAATTCTTACAAAAAAGGTTATTAGTGATTTAACTCTCATTAAATGTTAATTTCGATAGAATGCCCTAGCACAACAGTAATATCCCAAGGCAATTTATATGCAAAATTTATTTTGGTTTTTCCACTTTATGCAACAAGACATTTTGTCAAATAGTTTTCATGATACTGCTCAGGATAAGTTTTCGATGTTTTCTCTCTAAAAGGATGAATGTTTGTTTATAAATTACACAAATGCATTTCTCATGATATGCCATTCATAACAAAATACATTGTAGATGATTTACAATATAATTTGTTCTGATTCCATGGCAGGTACAAAATTTATACTCAACAATTACAGATATTTCTTGATTCAAAATTTTAAGAGAATTAAATATATGGAATTTTTTACCTTAGCATAAGAGAAAATTGATGATAGTCCTGCTCCTTAGGTTGTGATACTATAAGAAGCATTAAATAATCATAATCACCCATTTTAAAATAGCGCTACCTCCTCAAAAGTAGATATCGGCTCCAAAAAATCTGTGGCATGTATTAGTGATCTGGCGGCTGGGAAAATGGGACCTGCAACAATGGTCTTGGTTGGTGGACTTGGTTTGTATCTCCACATTGCCCCTATTTGAAATCGCTAAGAGAAAGTGCTTTTATACTATGTTACCGAATTCGCCCATATAGGCCCCGGGTTCAATTCGGGTCCGGAATTCGGGTCCAGTCCGCCCGAATTCGTTGTGGGTTCGGCCAGGGTTCGGACCCCTGACTGTGGGTCCGGCTAGGGTTCGAACCGGTTCGAAAATTTCGAACCCGGGCAGAATTTCTAGCCCAGCGCGATTTTTAACACTTTTTTTTACTTTTTTAATATTTTTTTGACCTTTTTTTTTTTACTTTTAAATAGTTTTTTATTCTTTCTAACCCTAATACTTGCCTCAAAAACATGAAATAGGTAAAGTGAAACTCATTTTACCAATTTGTGAATGAGAAAAAGGATTTTTTGCCTCCATTGCTGAACTTTCTCTTTTGCTTGCACAAGCTGGAATAGACTTGAAGGCTGATCGTAGATTGTTCAAAGTTGATTGTCGTGCTATTCCTAAGCACTTGCAAGTGTCTATTCGTTGCTAAGAAGATCGTAGAGCAAGATTTCTTCAAAAGAGGTAGGTTTTTTGATTTTTTTTATTGTTTTTTTTACATTTTTTTTCACAAGTGAACTTCAACTCTTTTGTTTTGCTTTTTAATTATTGTTTTGTTTTACTTTTCATTCTTCTAAATGTCTATAACACATGCTCAATTTTTTCATTTTTTTGAAATTAATTAAGTCTTTTAGTTTCAAATTCAATGAATCAATACCAAAATTTCAATATGTTGTGCCTTAGGTATTCACTATTCCGTATTACAATGGCAACTGGTACCTCCTCAAGCTCAATCCAATCTCATTTCAAAATAAACCCAGCCTCTCCCCTTTGGAAATATGTAGAAATGGTTCAGCAACTTCCAGGTGGTGGAGGATATGTTTGGATTTGTAGTCATTGCAATGTTCAATATTCGAGCTCATACAGTCGAGTAAAAGGGCACTTGTGTGGGATCCCTGAAACAGGCATCAAAAATTGTCCAGGTGAAAACAACGTAGGCATTCTAGAAAATATAGTGTTGAAATATATTGCTGAGCAAGAAAAGGAAGACCAAAAAACAACCAATGGTAAAACAAGCCATCCTTTGAAGAAAGGATCTCGATCCATGAAACCCCCTACACCACCTTCTTATTTTCCACCTACAGAAAGCCATCCATTTATGGACATCCCTTAAGAGCAAACCATGCCTTCTTCAAATAAAAGATCTAAGGGACCGTTGGAAGCTTCATTTCAGAATGAGGCAAGAGATTGCTGATCAAGACATAGCAAGATGTGTCTATGCCAATGGATTGGCATTCAATGTTGTTCATTCGCCATATTGGCAAAAAATGGTGAAATCTATTAATGAGGCTCCAAAGGGGTATAAGGGCCCAGGTTTTGAGAAGGTGCGTTGCACCTTATTGGAGAAAGAGGTGAAACATGTAGCAGACTCTTTGAAGCCCATAAGGGATTCGTGGATCGAAACAGGGGTGACCATAGTTTCTGATGGATGGAAAGATGCAAGAAATCGCCCATTGATCAATGTTATTGCTGTGTCCCCTAAAGGGGCAATGTTTTTGAGAGCAGTGGATTGTGAAGGACAGGTGAAAGATGGTCCATTTATTGCTGACATCCTTTGCCAAGCTATTGAAGAAGTGGGCCATCAAAATTTTGTGCAAGTTGTAACCAACAATGCCAAAAATTGTAGGGCTGTTTGGTTATTGGTTGAAGAGAAGTATCCACACATTTTTTGGACACCTTGTGCTGTCCACTCCCTCAATCTAATGCTACAAAAAATTGGATCCAAAATTGAATGGATCAAACAGGTGTATGTCGAGGGTGAAGACATCCAAATGTTTGTCACCAACCACAATATGACACAAGGAATATTTAGACGATTCTCTAAATTGGAGTTGTTGAAGGTAAGTTAATTCTCAATATTTTTAAATTTTTGAATTTTCTTTTAATTTTAATTTTTAAATTTTGATTTTGTATATTTAAATTATATTTTAATTTTAGTTTTGATTTTCAAACAGGTTGCCGAGACCCGTTTTGCCTCCAACACAATTGTGTTGAGACGACTTATAAAGGTTTGTGAGGCACTATGTGCCATGGTAATCAGCCCTAATTGGGTTGTATGGAGGCAGTCTAGCAATGAAAGGGAAAATAGGATCAAGCAAAGGATCCTAGATGATGGTTGGTGGGATCGTGTTGAGTATCTCGTCAGTTTCATCGAGCCCATATTGAGCATGATCCGTTACACTGACTTGGATAGACCTTGTTTGGGTGAAGTATATGATGGTATCGACTCAATGATTGAGAAGATGAGATCCATCATCATTGAAAAAGAGGAAGATCCTGAAGAAAAATTCTTCAAAGAGCTACAAGAAATCATGGTTGATAGATGGAACAAAATGACCACTCCCTTGCATCTTCTCGCTTTTGCATTGAGTCCCAAATATTATAGCCCTGAGATACTTTCTACTTCATCAAGAGTTGCTCCATATAGGGATGGTGAAGTGGCCCAAGGGTACAAGGCAGCAATTCGTAGAATCTTCACTGATCGTGACCAACGTGATCGAGTGAGGGCTGAGTTTATGGCTTTTGCATGCTCTGGGAGTGTTGATCAGAATATGGATGCTCTTCGAGACAAGTGCAGGGTGGATGCTCATAGTTGGTGGTACTTCCATGGGCAAGAATACATGCACCTCCAACCTATTGCAATAAAAGTTTTATCCCAAGTAAGTTTTATAATTTATATTTGTAATTTTAATTTTAATTAATAATTTTGTTTAGTTAAATTTTGTAACTCTTAACAATTTATTAATTTAATTTGGTCTTAATAGGTTGCTAGTTCATCCTCTTTTGAGAGGAATTGGAGCACATACTCCTCCATCCACTCAATAAAACGCAATAGGCTACATTCAAAAAAGGCTGAGGACTTGGTGTATGTGCATTCAAACTTGCGCCTCCTTACACACAAACATAGCTCCTACAAAGAAGGAGACACAAGGAGGTGGGATATTTAGCCAGAGCAGCTTGACTTGGATGCTTCCACAAGTCACTTAGTTGCACTTGATATTGATGATGACTATCAGCCTGAAGCAACTACTGAGCATGAGAGTGGTGCTAGTGTCAGTGCTAGTGGCAGTGCTTGTGCAAGTGCCACTAATGCTCTTTGTGGTTCTACACAAAATGTAGCATCTAATGTTGCTAATGATGCTGCTTTTTTTGATGACCCATATGATTCAGATTGACATTGTAAACACTTGACATTTTTATGTTTGAAGTTTGAACTTTAATTTATAATTCTATATCATGGCATTTGACTTTTGAGTATAAAGTGGTGGTGTATTTTTGCTATGTTATTTGACTATTAATATGGTGGTGTATTCTGAACTTAAATACTACTGCAAATATGTATATATTTCTAATTTTTATATGTTTTTGTATTACCGAACCCAAAACGAACCCAAACCCAAAAAAAAATTTCCCAAACCAGCGAACTGGGTTCTCAAACCCGAACCCAAACCCAAAACCGAGCCGGTAACTTAGCTTTTATATGAAGAGCCACGACTCCATGGAAGTAAGGAACTAGCGGCGACAATTTAAGCATAAGATATGAATATTAAATAGCTGGCGACTCCTCCTTTGTTCCCTTCAAACACCTACTAGTAGATATAGGGTTGTAAATAAGAGCCCATTGCTCTTATTATAATAGTCACCTCCATACAACAGATATAGTTGATAAAGCTAACTAATATAGCTGATTAAGTTGTTCAGGTGTACTTGAGCTTATGAAGATTGCAGCTCATAAAATAAATACCAGGTGTTGTTGTCACAATTTATGCATTGTCCAACATCTATCCTTGAAATTTTTCTTTACAAAAAGACTTAGCAAATTTCTCAAATCGTTCAACCGATCATTGAAGCACAATTGTGAATCCTGAGTGAATCCTCCTTTCAATGGAGATGGGTTTCCATCCAAATCCACCGTGAAACTTGAGGGTTTTCATCCTCCAATTCCTAGAAAGCCAAGCTCTCCAAAATTCTCAAATTCTTCAAAAATAATATTTCAATTTATACAATGAATTCCTGTTTGCCACCTTTTCATATTTTAAAATTAAATATCTGCCATTATAAAATAACTTTATTTAATAAAGTTATTTTAATGTTTAATTAATTAATCAAATATAAATGTCCACAATTATTAATTTAGGACTATTTAACATTTAATTAATTAAATTAATTCAGTGACGACTATTCCAAAATTAGGGACATTACAAAAACCATATCAAGGCACTCCACATAGAAATTTTGCACCTTCAAATGTGATGAAATGAACTATGTTTTCTATCTCTCTTGAAAGACTTAGATTGGAGGACCCTCTTGATGATATCATTTTTTATTCCTTCAAAACTTTTGCAAACCACTAAAACTTCTCACCAAAATTTGGAAATTTCCTATACTGAAAACAATAATTGGATATTGGAAATCCTTATCAAATGAAGCAGAATTGCAATCCCTATGTGGAAATGCACCAAAGACTAGGAATGTTTTTTCCCTTGAAACTAGTAGTACCAAAGGGTTTTCCTCCTTCAGAATGAAGAAAGACCCTTTTCAAAGACATTCTTGAGAAATGACATTGTTTCAAAAAGCAAGAAGGCCCTTTTCAAAGACATTCTTCCCTTTTATAAATTTTTTGAAGAAATAAAAATAATATTATTTTCTTTTTGATAATTATCTCCTCAAAATTATGAAAATATAAAAAAGTGTCATTTTTCAATCACCTTTTCGCAGCTTGAGTCTAGAGACACTTTATTTAATCACTTATAATGAGCCTCTTAAATAATTAATACAAGTCATCTTTTAATATGAAATTACTTTTTTTGACAACTTAAGTTAATTATTTAATTATCTCCATAATTTAGAAAAGAAGGGATATGACATTGACTATAGATTATCAATAGTTGCAAGATTTGTATTATGATTGTTGTTAAATTGGGTTTTTGTAGTTTTGAATACTAATATTTGGGTACTTTGATTAGTGAAGTTTTGCATTGTGTGTACTTGTTTCACTTGTGAGCATATATTCGTATTCTTTGCAATTTTCTTAGAAATTCATACATGCCTTTATGTTTCCAGGAAACCCAAAAATGTTTGTATCAAGTGCTCATATATTGTTTCAGCTTAAGCCTCATACAAGGGGCCAAAAATACCACATTGCATGATTATATTTCTATGATATATCAAAACCCCCAAATCAAGCTTTGTAACTATCAAGAATTTTGGGCATAATTTTTTGTATTTTTTCGAAGGGGACTGCCCCTTTCAACACAAAGGAAAATGACATCACTTATGGTGGTCTTCCCACACATTGTGAGTGGCAATTGTCATTGTCCATTGGGTGATTCACATTAACAAAAAAAAAAAAAAAATTGTTTTGAGGAATGGCCATCATTTGATTTTTTGCAACATGTTGGTATTGGGAGCACAAATCTAAGCTGATACCTCTTCAACTAAGGGCCAAGGACTAAGGAGTCTCTATTTTTCCAACGTTGTCTGTGGCACAATCCCAACTTCATCCCTTATTTATTGCACCTCCAATGGTTTGAACCTTGGTGGATGGCATAATCAAGGAACATACCATCACCTCACCATTTTTTTCATCCAATTGAACTATAACCCTTTGGTTCACATACAATTTTTCAGATAGAGATAGGTGAAAATTTTAAACACTAACATAACCTAAAATATAGTCTACATACATTATTACTATCGTTCTCGCTTTCTATTGTACTTGTATTTCTATATGAATCATGTATGACAGCAAGTACATGGACGACTTACAGATGAAATAAGGATGGTATATGGAAAGTGTGATATAATAATGCATAGACACCATATCTTAAGTCAATAGCAATGAACTTTAAAGTAGTATAAGGTGGTTAGAATATGGTTTGTAGATGTATGATCAAAAAAGAGATTACAAATTATAATGGTCGTCAGTCCCCTTAAATGGTCAACCTATTATACAATTTATTGCAGATAGAAACTTTAAAAAAAAATTGGAGCCTGAGATTTAAGATTGTTAGTCTATGCCCTCTTGGGAAATCTCATACCTACAAACCTTTGTTATGTAGAATTTAAATGATTCCAAGAGAAATTATGTCATATGAACATGTGTCCGTACAACATTTGATAAAGAAGTTGCACTTGCAATTAAATACTCACTAGTTTAAATTGTTTGTCTACTATCATGTCATTGTGAATGCCATCTTCACAATGACTCATCAAACAAGTAGTAAACCTCACATGTGAGCTTTTTAAGCCACATTTCAGGTTCTCATAAATCTTCCATATATGCTTTTTCACATATATAACATTTTATTAAAGCTATCTAAAAGGATTGCATAATTTTTACAGAATCAGTTCATAATTATTGTCTATAAAAACCCATGTATTCAATATAAGTTTGATTAACCTTGTAAATGTTACAAATAAATATTTTTTGGAGTCTTAATACATATCTATTTGTTATCAATAATTGGTATATCAAAACTAAGACTTTATTGCATCATCGAAACATTGAAACTCAACCAAAGAATGCCCACATAGAAATATAATCCTAAAAAAAATATCTAAGATGCATTGCACATGATTACATACTCATCATGCATTACTGAGATACATAGCAGATGATTACTTTACTCATATTTCATTCAGTGTTGATCATAGGATTCAAACTTTTGAAACACCAAATTAGACAAATAGTAGTTTAGAGATACAATATTATATTTGATTTTTCAAAACTTACTGGATAGTAGTTTCCTGCCACGGGTTGGTGGACTTGTAGATTCCAATCAGTTCTGTAATTCCTCACCTATCTCACAAATAAAGATTAGTTCAATTCCTGTTCGGTTGCAAGAAGTAAATCATATAGAAACTTTCACACGAACAAATATAGAAAATAGACAATGGTTTTCAATTTATGAATCTAAGGTTATCCAAGCAATGTAAGCACAAGACTCCAAAGTTACACTATTTTCAATACAATAGAACTATTGAGATGTTATCCTTGTTAAGAATCCAAATCGATTTAATAATAAAGATCAATGAGAAATCATTGTTCTGTAATGTCCCCTTCTCATCAGTGATTAGCTTTGCAGTTCATCAACCTATTCCGGAGACCCATAGGCTGGAATGAGGAGAAATTAGGGTTTCCTGGCTTGGAGTTTTGTGGCATTTCATGTTATTTACTATTTATAGTAAATACTATTTATGGCAGTGTGCAGTTGACTATCCTCATTCATCCTTCCAGTTGGAGCAGTTGTTTATGTTCAAGCTTTGTCTTCAAAAAGCTTTATTTGGTGAAAATATTTGAATAAAGGCATTAATGTTTTATTTCTCTGTTGACCCCCTTGGCCTAAGGAGATAACTTAAAGTTGTTTTTAAAAGAGGGCCATGAAGGGTACGCCTTCTTATGTTTTAATTATTATTCAAAGATTAAATGCCTTTGGGAAAAAGTACGCCATTCTTTGAGGAGTCATATTTTATTTTTAAAAAAGTGGAAATTATATTCTTGCAAAGGGACACCACTTTAAAAGATTATTTTTATTTTGGAGGAATTTGAAGAGTCTTCCCCACTTCTATAAAATGAATGTTTACTCCAGCATTTGGCCATCTACTGTTTATCATACTGTTATGCTGTCAAAATGACAATGGACATTTTGCTTCGAGGATGTTGCCTCCTAGCCTCTTACCAATTTCATGTTTGAAATACAACACCTAGTTGGATTATTTCTGCTTCTCAAATCAGACTAGCAGATTGAGCATCAAGATTGAAGAATTTCTGAAGTATTTTTACAATTTTGGTTTACTGGTTTATCTACAGCTAAAGCTGGTTTTTGATTATATCTCTTGGAGTGATTTTAATTCTGTTCTGGGTATTTTGGCAAATCAATTCTTGGTTCAAGGCGACCCCTTCCTCAAAAAATTGGAATTTATTTCCAAGTTTCTGAATTTATCTTGCAAAATCGATTTTTCAAGAAGGCCGTACCATTTGGGAGAGCATTGGAATTCATGCCAAATAATCTGGGCTTTCTGGTGATTGTTTCTGGATTGCATCTTGGGCGCCAAACCTCTAGGGAGCATTTGCAACTGATATCTCGTCATTCGGAGGTAATTTGACCAAGTTATGAGCATTTAATGAATTCACAGTTTGCTGGTCTGAACTTCCAGAATACAGATTTTTATATCAGAATTGTAATTGTTCTCTGTTTTGGCTTCATACTTCAGTTTTGGAGTGTTATATGATTATTAGAACTCATACTTCTCTTCCTAGATTCATTCTTTATCATTGTAAATTGTAATCTGCAGAGTTTTATTTGTATAGGTTGAGATTAAGCATTACTAATCCAACCATTTCCAGTTCTGCAATTACTTGTTGTTTTCACATTAATTACCCCTGGATGGTTTACCGCCAGTGTGGATAATCTTATTGTAACACTCTTGTACCCACTTTCATAGTGGTGAATCCCCACAGCTCTGTGGATGCCCGCCGCAGCGGATGAATTGTTTTAATTGTAATCTTTTCCCCCCACTGTTTGGTGGTAGTGTGGAAATGCTCTTCATGGTTGGTTATCCGCCTGTTAATTTCTAGCTTTCAATTTAAACACTCTGTCATATGTTAGCACCTCGCCCTCAGTGGGATCTTGTGTGCACATTCTTGACGTTGAGTAATTTCTTTCAAATATTTTCATTTAGCTCCTCCGCCATATGACAACACCTATCCCTCATTGGGATTGAGTGTGCATTCTTGGTGTGAGTTCATTTCAAGTTTGGTTTTCTATTTGGAGCTAATGCTAATCAAGTTGGCTAAGTGCTGGTTATGTTGTGTTAATTCATCGAAAAAATTGGTTAGCATATTTCATGTTCATATATAGTGTGATGTCCCCAACATACAGAAGTAATTAAGATAAGTATATGATCTAATACACTTGCATTTTTTCATAGATAAAAGATCTATATATTTATATATATATATTTATATATATATATATATATATATATATATATATATTTATTTATTTAAATACAATTGTATAGAAAAAATCCATTTCTTTTATATATTATACTAATCAATTTCTAATACAGCCGATCAGATACAAAAGGAAGACAAATACAAGTATAATCAAATGATGAAGGGGCGTGATTAGTGAATGACCAGACATGTCTTTTGAAATGACGCTTGAAGGAGCAAGTCTGTTGACAGACCCGCCTATATCTAGCTGTAGACATTGACGAGTAAGGATCATAACAGAAAACATCAATCGACCAAGAGGAAGTAAAGAGAATACAAGAGAAGTAAAGAAGCACATGATAGAGAAGGAATCTCAGGGCTGATAGAAGAAAAGATATCAACGTCGATCCAAGAAGCCAAGATCAGGTCGCTACGCACTGAGACAAAAGGCTCCCATGTGTATAAAAGAAGAAGACATCAAAAATACTAATCATTGAGTCACAAGGCCAAGAGGAGAAGTCATACTCAGAAGCACGCATAAAGGAGAGGCAGGACAGAACTTCACAAATATAAAGAGCAATGGACTGCAAAGGAAGTGAAAGCACGTAATCTAGATATTAGGAGAAGAGGATCCATGAACTGAGATTGACACTTCAAGACTTTGCTGCAGTAATCATCAGATTTAGAGGAATAATTTATATACCATTGAACATCATTATATTACCTTGAATCATCACACTTGGATTGTCTAATCAAATTAATCAGCTTTCAGATCTTTAATTGATTGGTGCAGTTACTTATTGGTTACATTTGAGTGATTTCTACATTTGGATTTAGTTGGGCTTTTCACACTAGTATCGGAGAATTGGTCTTGCCAACCTGCTAGAGAAAAAGATAATGCAAACCTACCACAGAAGGGGAAACATGGCCGATCAGCTGGCTCAAGAACTGAAAACCTTCATGGAGCAAACCAATGAGAAATTTGAGAAGACCAATCAGCTAATTCTCCAAGCTCTTCAAAGCATAAATTGCCACCACTCTCAGGAAAGAGCCAATCCAAGGAAAGAAAGGCAATCAAACCAGTCCAAAAATGAATGTGCAACCCAAAGCTCCTCACTAGGACCGACCATGCCCCCTTTTCTTCCTAGCAAAAATGTCATAGAAGAAATGGAAGAACAAAATTCATATAGTGCAGAAGATATTGTGCTTATGTACGCTGAGTTAGACCCTATAGTTCAGAAACTCATACCCTTCAAGGAATATTATGAAGTCAAAACTCAAGCCAACTCAAGCAGAAGGAAGAATCAGACCAGCAAAGACCTTAGATCTCAGGTTAATAAGATGACATTGCCTTTTTTTGATGGCTCCGGGAAGACCACCGCACAATCATGGGTTCAAAAGCTTGATACTTATCTCTCCCTCAGCCCCATGCCTAAAGAGGATGCCATCAAATTTGCTGTCCTACACCTATAAGGGATAGCTCACGATTGGTGGCACCATGGACTCATCGCACAAGGTCACCAGAATATAACCACCTATAGTGAGTTCACTCAAAAACTCATTAATCGATTCGATCAAAGGCATCCCGAGTGGTATTTCAAGGAACTCACCCAACTTAGGCAATAGGGAACAGTGGAGGATTATGCAAATGACTTCCAAAAGATAGCTATCATGGTCCCCGACCTATCTCAAAGGAGGCTCACCTATCTATTCATTGAAGGACTCAAGGAACCAATCAAGAACATAGTAAACCCTTTGGTGCCCCAAACTGTGGGGGAGGCAATTCAAAGGGCCATGAAAGTGGAATCCAATTCTCCAAAGGAAAAAGCTAAGAATCCTTCGCTCAAGTCACAGCCCAAACAAGACCAACGAACGGGAGATAATAGAAAAAGAGCATGCCACTTTTGCAACGAACCTTGGGTCGTAGGCTAAAAACACAATTAGGGGTGCAAAATTCTATCACCCATTATAATAAGAGTTGGAGCAAGAAGGAATCTTAACCTACGTAGAAAATAAGAATGAACGATGCCTCATAAGTTTATCTCCATCTATACATGATTCAATAGTTCTAGAGACCACTTAATACCTCCAAATTTGTGACGAAATGAAAAAGAAGTAATCAATCTAGTGGATCTTAGATCTCCACCAAGGATCTATGCATAAATGTGTTGACCTCACAAAGAGACAAGGCCAAGCATCTCTAATTAAAGTAGTGGATGAAAGTGGATAGAGAATCACTAGAATCTCTATATAAAAAATAATACCTCCCACAAATTTCATAGTGAATTGGACATTGGAAAATGAGATGCTCCTTGATATCTCTCTCCTAGAGAACAAAGGTGCTAGACCCTTTCACTTTGTAAAATATAGTGGTCCATCTCAACTAAAAATTGATGGAGCATACCCGAAATTGGCCAAGGGGTATCCTAAAACCATGAGACCAAGGATATTGAAGATGGTTTGAAAAGGAAAAAGATATACTGAGAGGGGCGGGGGGGCGAGGGGTGAATCAATATATCAACAAACTTTTACCCTTTACAAGCTTTATCAACTTCAAACTTTAACACAAATCAACTATGCAAGAATATCTCAATATGAACAAGTTGACACCAAGATTTTACGTGGAAATCCTTTCGGGATAAAACCACGGTACAAATAATGTACTTTATGAATTATATAAACTTTTACAATGAATGTAGGCACCAACCTACTTGAATCACCAATTTGTAGTTTAGTAGGCATCAACCTACAAAGAGCACCAACCCTTAATTCTGATTTAGTAGGCACCAACCTGCAAGGAGCTTCAACCCCTAATCTTGTTTTAGTAGGCACCAACCCCTAATGTTCATAGGCACCGACCTACTGGAGGCTTCAACCCCACTTGCCAAGCACCAACTTAGCAAAAATAATAATTTGAAGAATAATGTTCCACCTTCAATGTTGCTTCTCCAATGGATAATGAACAATTCTGCTCAAACACTCTTCCTCTTGAATTTATCTTTCAAATGTGATCCTACATATGCACAATTTCTTTCTTCAAATCTGATCCAAACTATGCTTCACAATTCTTTCATGAAATCTACAAATATACTCCTTTCCTTTTGCTACAATTCTTTTCTTGAATATGTTGTAAGTTAACCATAAACTTGTCACACAAAACTGATCACAAATCTGACTTTGAATGATGCAAGACCCTTTAACAAATCTGATTACAATCATTCACAAACTTCTTATAAATTTAATCTTCAAGATGCTCTCTAATATGTCTAGATCTATTCTTGAACACAAGAAAGATATTCAATTACCTTTCCTCTAAATCTGCACATCAAAACTACAATCCTATCTTTTCATGTTCTTCTTATTGAATCAGCTATAATTTCACCACACTCTGCTGTTCTGATTTTACTCAGTCATCCACACACGCTCTTCAATTTCTACATAATCTTCTTTATATCTGCATGAAATCTTCTTTATATCTATAGTTGTAGATATGACATTTCTTTAATCCTCACTCACAACTACACAACACTCTCTTCCTCTTCAAATGATATACACTTTTCACACACAACACTAGTGTTTCTTTAGATATAGCAGTTATTCCACACAACTCTATTCAATTTATTTCTACACAAAATGATTTTATATCTCCCAAGAGAGTCAATTCCTTAGAGACATCTTTTTTCAAAACATAACTCTTCATTAAAATTAAATCATGCCTCTTCAAGGTTGATCGCTGCCCTTTCAATGTATTAACATCTTTCTTTTTGGTCTTATTCACTATTTTGTCCTTATGTGCTTTTTGTCTTATGTGGAATTGTCTTATCTGCTTTCTGTTTTATTCACAAAACAAAATGATCACAGCCTTCGTAGAATCGTTGCCTTTTTATTTATTAGACTTTTGTTTTATTTGTCTTTGTCTTCTAATGCCACCTTTTCATAAAGCAATATGAATCGTTGCTCTACCTTATACAACCTTTAATCTTAAACAACCTTCTTGTACTTTAATGATTTTTCTGTTTTTTAATCAAATAACTTTCTTCAAAAAATTTATATTAGAAACTCCTTTTTGAGTCATTTATTGATTTGCCAATCGCACCTTTTGGCAAACTAATCTTTTGTGGCTTATCAAAACAGATTATCTCTATTGTTTTTGTCTTTTCATAACCCATGTCTTTTGTGAAGATTAAAACACGTCCTTTCAAGAGACAAACTGAATGAGATGCATCTCTTCAGACTTCCAATCGAATGACTTAGCAGATGAAAAGACGTCTTGGTTTAAGCATATTTGATTCTCTTAAACATTAACAAACTGAAGATTAACAAGTCGAATCTCTTAACATATCAGATCTCTTCTTTACAGATCAAAACTCTTCTTGACTTAAGCAACTTCAAAACAATCTGATCATTAACAAATCTGAACATTAGCAAACACGACTTCAGCAAATCTGAATATTATCAATCTGCTCATTAACAATTTGACCATTTAACAAATCTGAACATTAGCAAACATGACTCCAGCAACTTTAAAACACGTCTTTAGCAACTTTATGATGATCTGAATGTCTTCTACAAATCTTGACCATGATTGAGTCGAGTCAAGTCAACATGAGCCAGCATCTCGAACTTTATGGTGATTCTATTTAAGCCTTTTCATAATGGAACTTATGATACTTTAATCTGAAGATTAAAAGGTCTGAATTCTGAATCATTCTTCAAACTGAACAATCTACCTCATTCTTCAAACTGAACAATCCTGAGGTCTGAATTCTGAATATTCCTCAAACTTGAAAGCCACTACCACTAAGTCTCATGATCTTCAACACGTTGGTGCTCTCTTTAATCATGCTCCTTTTCAACCTTACAAACCTTTCCACTACATCAAAGACAATATTTCTATTACCAAATTCCTTCAATACTAATGGCATCTTTAATTTCACTTTTGACACTGATGACAATGATCTTCAACAATATCAGCCATGCTTATGTTATCTTCAGTCATGCTTATCTTGACATTTTGATATCAATGACAACATTTCCAACATGGTTGGGTTGAACAATGATCCCATCTATAGCCTATATGAGGAGCTCTACATAGAAAGCTAATTTGGGGTTTGTTGGCATAAAAACTAACACCTCTGGAGTGCAGATTTGTACAGACAGCTATGCACACTGCGTAATGAGTGCTCTTCAAATTAGGAGGGGAAGCTCCCTCGAAGTGCTGGAATGCATGGAAAAGAAAAGTAATCTAAGTCCTATCTTTTTGTTCTTAGCTGGAAGAGGCACAAGGTTAAGAAAACCAAGAACGTTGCAGCTAAGGATTTTCTGGTTTCGCAAATAATTAACTACAACTAAGCTAACTACTTTAAATCTATCCAGTTTCCTCAAGAAAACAGAGCATGAGGAAATGGAGCGGGAATGATTATCTGATGATAAGCTGGGTACGGACTCACAACGTGAAGGCAAGGTGGCACAACTATCTGCTTGTCTGAATAGGCTTATTGGAAACAACAATACACAATAAACTAAGTACAGATTCTCAGCTTGAAGGCAAGGTGGCACAACTATCGGCTCAATCTGAATAAGTTTATTATTCACACACATCATACGATAACCAAGAACAGATTCTCAACTTGAAGGCAAGGTGGCACATCTATCAGCTCAATCTGAATGAGTTTATTGAACATATAACATGAAGGATAGCCAACTAGGATAATAAATTGCATTGGCGACACACGCATACAATCTACTATCAACTAGCCACTATATCTAACTAAGGCAAGCATTCACCATAATAATTGCATGAAACCCAAGTGGCATAACAATTCATTATCATAATAAATACTCATGAACAGATATAGAATGAGCAATATTACAGGCAAGGTAGGCACAGCATATATTTCTCTCTCGTGCAAAAGTTATGTACAAATGAGCAAAAGCTCTTATTTATAGACATCCAAGGTGTAGGGAACCCTAAAATCACCTTGAGTCAACTACAGTCTTGCAATGCATGCAAGATTTATTGCTAAGCCCTAATAAAGCAAACTATACAGTTAACTGGAAAACTACCATTAGGTAACCGAAACATCTAATCTAAAAATGGACAATGTGCAAGCATGCACATCCTTATTGAAAGCATGTTAACTGGAACACTACCATCAGTTAACGTAAACCCTAATATGTAACTCCAAGTAAATAAGGCTGATCTCAGAATAGATATGCATGAAACAAAATAGCGAGTTAACTTGAGAAGGTAACCTCAAGTTTAACTCCTGTGTGTAATGTCTATCTTGAGAGGTGGGAATTGAAGTCTACTAAATGCGATCTTGAGCAACCAATCCCTCAATGAGATTGTTAACTGCATCACTGTCTAGAGCTATGACGCTCTGCCAAAGTATGTTATGTCTGTGCAGCATGTCCTCACCAGCTGTGATCTGAGACTGAAGTTCACCTCTGCTCCTTGTTGCTTCGTCAAACAATGCTGACATGACTGTAAGCTGACTAATCTTACAGCCAATGGTCTCCCCATTGAAAATGGTATGAATGAGTGCCTAGAGCTCTGACTGAACATCGGTAAGCTCAACGTAGGCACCACCCTCAATCTGATATCGACACGGTAAGCGAGAAACTAAGGTTCTCACAAACCGAAGTGCACTAGTAACGTGCTCTCTACTCTCAGCCAATTCTGACGCCAAAGTCTCCTCTATCTTTGCCTTGAAAACCAACTGTGTTTTCCAAGAGTAGATAGCCTCTTTGTCTTCTGCATCTGTGACTGCGTCATATGCCATACTCAGGTGAGCAATCATGATCTCATCCCAAGGTCTACCAATCGCCAAGTCTTGCTCCTCATCTTGGAGACGTAGACGGAGTTCTTGTGCATTGTACCGCAACTGATATAACTCTGTGAGCATAGAACGGCCTCTAGCAACAAACTCCTCCCATTCATCCAAACGCTTGCCATATGCAACTAAGTGATTAAGTTGGCCTTGTTCTGCTGGAGGCTCAAGCATCTGCGAGAGTGTGGCGATGGTATCTGACCTGTGTATATGGCTAGAAATATACTGACGAAGCTGTCTGATTTCAGCCTTGAGGGCTGCCTTATCTTTTCCGTCTTTCAGAATTCTATCCCTGGCACTATTTGTAGCAACTTGTAGGAGATCAACCTGAGTCTGACGTGTGCTACGACCAAGGTTGACTGTGATAACTTCGAAGTCCTGAGATTCTAACTCAGCCAAGCTCTTCCCCTGTGGAGGTATAGCAGTCTCAACCACGATCTCCATATCAGTATTCCTCTGCACGTGGACCATGTTCTTGATCCTCTTGTCTAGCACATCCTGGTAAACCTAGTCAAAATCTGAATGATTAAGAACGTAGGATGGCTGCCTCCTCTTCCTTCCCAGCTGAACCTCGATCCAAGACTAGTCTCGACTAATGCTACTGGAAGGGTCTGTACTAGTGACAGGAGGCTGTGACGAGAGTGAATATACAGAGGCACTACTGTGAGGTGGTGAGTCCAAGTCCAATTCAATATAAATTGGGACTGGTGACTGCTCTAGAACTGGTGTAGGAACTGAAAGCTGAACCTCAAGCACTGGTGGGCTGCGAACTATCCTCTGAACTGGCTCTGCAATAGGCTGAGTGACAGGCTCTGTATGTGTGTTAACGGCAGGCGCCTTACCTTTTGAATTGTTTGGCGCTTGATTCTTCTTGGGAGGATTACTCCTCTTCTTTTGTTTGGGTTTTGACGAGGAAGGTAGCAAAGGATCCACCACTGGCGGCTCTACTCTGGGTATACTCACCCTCCTGGTCTTCTTGTTGTCGAGGTAAAGTATACTATTCTGAATAACTCTACTTGACCTCTCCTTAACTATTACGTATTCCTTGGCATACCAATCAACTGCAGGCAATGGTTATGTGTCAACCTGCTCTCTAAATAATTGAGGAAGAACCTCTCCCTCATCATCTGATAAACCCTCCACATCTTCTGCCAAGAAAACAGAAATCTGTGAGAGAGAGAAGCGGCCATAGCTACGTCTGCGAACCTCGAAGTCATCCACACAATTGGCCCAATAGTCCTCCATAGAAGGCTTATGAAATGCGCGACCACCAAGGCGAGCTATGTAATGACCGTAAAGATCATAGTCACGAGCCTCAACAAGATACTTGAGGTGAAACTTCTCAAGCTCTTGTCCTGCAGTCTTAGCATCAACAGTTGACTTGCACCAATACATACCAAACTGAAAAGGAAAATTGGCAGATAGTTTATGTTTGCGGCGCAAAAGACGATGAACATCATGCAACTACCTCAGGAACTCCATGAAAATTGTCTTATCCGAAGGATAACATGGAAGCATAGTTGGATTTCCTATAAACCCGTATACTCGGATGTAGGTGTATGTCGGGAATTGAATAAACCAATCTGCCCAACCATCCATTGCTGCTCTAGCAACTGCCGAGATACGAATGTGCAACTCCCGGTCCAGATTCCTCACTGTATAAGTCAGGAAAGCCTCATGAACACACTTGAAATGACGTTCAGCCTTAGTGAACTCAAGCTGATCATAATACTGATAGACCTTCTGAACACTGAGAATGCCCACGGTGTTTAGTCCTCGGAACTAACCCTGATAAGCGATCAAGTACACGAGATACGAACACATGTGAAACTCATGGGCAACTAAGAAACCGGTGATCTGCTCATGGATAATATCGCTGATGAAGGATGCCCAGTCATAATGCTCCTGCCCAGTTATGATGCGACCAATAATGTAATACATCCAAGGCTTGAAAGCATTAGCATGTGGCTGACCTAAGACACGACACAAGAGTGTGATTAGAATCACGTATTCATCCTTGTACTCACCACGACCCACGATGTTTGGCAATCTATTCTTCGCTTGCTTTAACCATCTTTCTGCCATTTTATTTTGACACTTGTCCACATCAGCATTGAATGCCTGCTCGCACTGCTCCATGGAAATAACAAGACTGTTCGAGTGTTGAGGTATGCCAAAACTCCTTTCAATGTCCAAAGGCTTGAGACTGCAAATAACTCGTCCATCTACTAACACTATCTCACGAGTGACAGATTTGTAATGCTTAATGCAAGACATCACGAACTCAATACAATGAACGGAGATAGGAATGGAAGCGGCCTCTAACAACCCAGACTGCTGAATGTTCTGAATGATCGAACCTCTGATCTTGACTGGATCCAAGACTACTTCTGGAAGCCCTTGTGAAGATTCGTCTCAACTGTCTTCACAGAGTCATGAGTGAGAACCGTTTTGGTCCTATATTCGAGCTGAGTGTACTGCATTATGAAAAACTCCCCTGTTGACTGTGAACTTGACTATGTTCTGACAAGATTTCTAGGAGCTAAAAATAGCCTGCTGAGACTAAAAATAGCCTATTTGAAGAGTTATTTTCGGCGAAAAACAGAGATATGGGTTTTGTCTAGAAAAATATTCTAAAACAACCTAGAACGTCAGAAATGTGAAAATATGACTTCTACTCGACAGTGCAACGAATTTTCAGTTGAGAAAATTAGAAACTCAAGAATGGATGTTCTAAAGTTAAAAATTCCTAAAGATTCAAACGCACGATTTTAACTCGAGGAAGCTATATGAAAATGATCCAGATGTTTGAACTTGTTGAATTTGCCAATTTCAGGAACATGCGAATTGAGATTTGAGAGAAAACTGAGAATCAAGGAGGAAAAAGACGTTTTTTGTATGCTCTTCTTCTGTGAAAATCACCCTTGAATTCTTCAAATTGCTAATAACTGTGAACTTTAACCTGCAAAAGAATGTGTTTAATAAAATCGCCCTTGAGAATTGATGAAGAAATTCGCCTTTGCCTGTGAAAATCGCCCTTGCTTGAGGAAATTACGAATTTCTCTAAGCTCTGTGAATGAATAATGAAGATGACGAATTTGCTTAAATAAAGAAAATTCGCACCATCTTATAAACTACAAGATCAAAAACCTTGACTGAAATAGACGCCTTCTAATTGGACCCCTTTCAGTTTCATTGCCACTGTCTTGAAGTTCTAAATTTAAATAATAATAAAATAATATTTATCATGCACTTTGAAAACTTACCATAAAAAGGGCACCATCCTTAGAAAATCGCCATTTTATACTAAAAATGCAAGAAAATATTAAATATTATTTTAACTTCAGTTGACAAACCGAATGAAGCTTTAGGTTTCGCCATCGAACTTCATTGTTTTCAAAAAAGTCATCATTTAAGCTCACAGGCGTCCATTTGCTCAAGATATTGCACTTTTTATTAACTTCCTACTTTATAGCTGATGACAAAGTTATGACTGGCCATCTTCGACACTGATTTCCAGGTGACCAGATGATGCTGAGACTGAACTGGAGAATTCATCGGAAAGCTTGCTAAGCAAGGAAGAAATGTCTGTTGGGAGTCATCACTGCAAAATCCATCATTTGACACCTCAAAAAATTAGGCGCCCTTGATTAAATTGCTTTTACGACACCAGACTTGGTCATTTTCCCAAACTGCCATTTGACGCTTCAAACGGCTGCCGGCGACGAACGATGAACCCTGCTGACAAGCAACGAAGCTCACTGCGTGGCTGGAGATATTCTGCATCCGACGGATATACGCAAGGCATCTGACAACTGCATTAAGGGCCTCAGAAGTGAAGGCACCCCTGGCCTGAGAAGGCTCAAACACTGTTTTGACAAAAGTCCAACCCTCAACCAGATGACCTACTTTGACCTCTAATATCTGGAGCTAGGGTGACCCGATTTGAACACTGTCTGTCTCAACGCATAACTAGAAGGACCCACAAAAGATGTCTCTGGAGGTGATGAAGCGAGAAAACTGCTTCTAAGACCTCAAAAAGAAATGGGCGCTTTCCAAAACAGATTTTACGACCAGACTTAGCCATTTCTGAGCTGTCTTCATTTTGCAGTATTTCATCAAAGACCTCGCTCGTACGAGTGTCTGCAAAATCACGAAGGCTGATGGCTAGGCTCGTTGAATAGCAAAATTGATTACGCTCAACTCCCGTGAAGACTTCGACGATGAACAACCTCATCTGACAAGCCAAAAAGCAAGGCGCCCTTGACCTATGAAAATACAATGAAAATCTTATGCCAATCCGCCCGTGAAATTACGTGCTTGATAGAAACGCCGTCACGACCACTCAGAATGTCGGATCGACAGGCAGGATGGTGCATCGTGGAGCTGGACTAAAGTAGCACAGATGGCAGGAAGACCTTGTCAGCAAATACACGCATCTGAAGGGTCTCTTGGAAGGGCGCCCCTGAGCTACAGGGGCACAACTTATCATCTAAAGAAGCTCCTGTGACATGATTTCATCTCAAAATCTTTTCTTCTGACGTCAGCTACCAACACCTCGGACCTCGGATCACTACATTCGATAACTCGTTGGACAGGCAGACTGATCGTGAAGAAGTTGACTGCATCAAACATCATAAATGACAAGATATGACCCCCTTGTAAGAGGTGCGCCCTCAAGCTATAGGGGCGCAAAAGCTTGGAAAGGGTAAGTTTTTACAATCTGCAACTTCGGGATCTTCAACTTCTATCGCCCGTAACCGGAGCTTCGAGTGTCGAAAAGACTTACAGCTTAGCTCGTTGGATAGGCAAACCAACTCTAAAGAGATTGACTGTATTTATGAGCACTTTCAAGAAAATCTTGACCTTCAAAAAGAAGGGTGCCCCTGGGCTACAGGGGCGCAACTTTGCTTTTCTCTGAAAAATCTTCAAGAATTAACCACTGGAACCTTCGTCTTGGCCACTGAAACGACCATGTGAAAGCATATTTGTTGTCGTGAGACGCTCCTCTATCGTGAAACGTCTCATTTTGAGCCTCCGATTCAGGTTCTGATCAATGGATGGTGCCTTTGACTGACAAAACACTGACAAAACTCCATGCTTGAAATTGCCCAAAAACAATACTTGACATCATTTAGCAAGATTTAGACTCTTTAAACAAAATGCCTTAATGAAGCAAAAAATTTGGTTTTGGGTACAACAGGGTTGAAAGAATATAGAGGGGAGGTTCAAGCGACTTGGATGTACCAATAGAAAATGTCCTCTTCGATTAATCAATTAAGCACCTCTTTCCCTACAAAAATGCAACAAGAGGCACATAAAGAGAACTTGAATAGAGTCAGCTAGTACAAATAAATGTCAATAGTTTGGAAGAGAAAGTCCTTGAAGAGCCACTAACTTTGATGTTTGGAAGGACTCAATGGATAATCTCCTCCAAGGAACAAAGTGTTACACGATTATACCTAAAAGAGCTTGAGAAGAGTTAGCTAGTCCAAATAAATCTCAATAGTTTGGAGGAGAAAATTACCCTTGAAGAGCCACCAACTCTAATGTTTGGAAGGAACCAAATGGATAATCTCATCTACAGAACAAAGTGCCACATGATTATACCTCCCATAATATGAAGTAGAATCACCCATGGATCTGAGCTTGTGCATAAGCCAAGAAAGTTTGGTGATATACTCAAGGAAAAGGGATTGGGTAGCGAATTCAGCTGGAAAATACACTATAGAACTATCTATTTGCATTGGATCATACATTGAAACATAATCATCATAGTTGCTAGGAGACACGTCTCCTGCCCCTAGAGACACGTCTCCGGTACTGGAGACGTACCCAAAAATGCCTCCAACAGCATGGAAGCTTGATGCATCGTCTCCTGACGTCTACTAGCGGAAATTTTGGCATCTCCCATGAAATTTAAAAGCATTAAAAAATTATAATGTGAAAAAATTTATAATGTCATGATATTTTCTATAAATTATTAATTTATTAAAAAAGATGGCGTCTCCCAAGTACCCCTGTCTCCTATTTTCAGAAAAAATCGTACCGGTATCAGTACCAGTCTCTCATACCAGTACTCATACCAATCTCCTAGCAACTGTGATAATCATCTAAGCCCTCTCAACTTGATCTTCATCACAAGACCCCAAGCTAGGGCCCAAACCTCAAAGCCATACAACATTGTGGGTTTAAAATTGCATCAAATATGTACATCTTGGAGGGGATATTTTGGAAATGCACATGAAAGCACTAGTGCTCAAGAACAAAGAGTAAGGCATATCCCTTGCAAGTTCAAAACAGAAAAACCCCAAAGACACTTAGAAGATGTATAGATCCCCATAGAGATGTAACCAAAATGCTAAAAAGGAAAAGAAATCCCTTTAAAAAAAAATCAAGTAGCCCAAAGAGACACCCAAAAAGTTTCCAAGCCAAATCAGTCCTCACACAACCATCTCCTTAATCATCAAATAAATTTCAAAAATGAATGCAGAAAAGGAAAGATTCCATGTAAGCCCATACATTTGTTTGACATCTTTTCCAAGTTTCAACATTAACTATGAAAAAGAGCATACATGGGAAAGCCAATGAAGATAAGCTCCCTCAAGGGTGGCCTTGCTAATCAAAACACACATGGATAAAAGTGAAAGCGATGGAAATAATTAAAAAAATAGCCCCATATAAAAAAAGAAAATGTGGGACAAGCACTAGGAAAAGCCAAGGAAAGGAATTAAGTCAGATCACATAATGTGAAAAAGATTTAGTGATGATATTAAAGGTAGGGGTATGATAAAGATGGTTGGGTAAGGAGAAATGATTAAAAAGGCAAATGCAAGAATAAGGGTGTGAAGGGACATATTAGATGCATCATTGGAAACTAGATAAAAAAATCATTGGGTAAAGCATTAACTCAAAATCTATTAGAAGTATTCTCACATGAAAAAATACCAATTACTTTAGTAGCAGCTAGATCAGCAGCCCGGTTTCCATCTCACTTAATGTGTTGGAAGGAGTTAGCTTTGAAATTACTAGAAGAACATTTTCCCTTCTCAATTATTGATCCAAGAAACGCAATCACCTTAGGGTCTAGTTCACACCTCCAAAAGGATTATTCACACCTCTCAAAGATATCCTGTGAGAACTCCTAGTGTTCTACTTATCTCTCCAACTGAACATGTAAGGTTTTGTTGCAATTCTTTTGTTTTTTTTGTGTTTTGTAATTTTTTTGGTGTTTTCACAATATGATAGAAATGCCAGAATAAAGGAAAAAAATGCAAGCAATTACAATAGAACTAAAAATTTTCATATGCCAGGTGAGAAACTACTGTATTTATTTGCAAATGATGGCAATACCCAAGTAGAAAAAACAAGGCGTACAATAATGAGCTTTTTAAATGAATTTCTAGAAAATCCAAAACATGCCTGTAACCGCCTGGAGAAGCTGAGAAATGGTATGATCTGCCCTTGCCATGATTTCTCCCACTGTGAGATGATAGAAAATAATTAAGAGATCCTAGCCGCCCCTGTAGAAGTTATTATTCAGCCAAGAGATGAAGCGCTTGGCCCTAGATGGAAACACGCCCTCCTTGCAGCCCCTCTGTGATTTGTACGGCCAGCAACCAGCAAGCATTAAATTCGTACGGCCTTAAAAGATATGTCCAGAGCTTGGAAAATGGACGCCTAGAATAAAGAACCCCTCCTGGAAGAATTTCAAACCAGAATCCTGAAGATATTCAAAAGTTGAAGCATTGTGATAACCTCTGGATGAAGCTATCTCTCTGACAAGCAATAAATCAGCTGATATTTCACAGCCTCTGAACTGCAGACACTGAAAATGGCTCGTTCTCCAATGCAAAAGAAAACTAGAACCCTTGGCTCTGTTCTCTGTAGAAGATAGAAGCAAAATCGATTTTCCAAAATGCATAATGAAAAGAGTTTCTCTCAAAGAAACTTATAATTCCTCAGTTGGGTCGATTTTCTCCAAAAAGCATCATTTAAATTAAATTTGAATTTCACTTTTAATTTCTCCATAGTTTGGACGCCCCTTTTAATTAAAATAATTAATTAAAAAGTGGCCCCTTCTTCATGATGGTCGACCCCTTTAAAAAGTCACTTAAGTTATAATATTAAATTATATTATAACTTTATAATATAAGCTTCAATTTAATTAATATTTATTTTGGCAATAAATATTAATATTTCTCTCAAAACAAGTCCGATTAAAGAACCGTCTGAAGCCGGATGAAAAGTGACTGAATCTGCATATGACCAGACCATACTGCTAAAAATAGCAGGGGTGCTCCGCTGAGTGTCTCCACTTACTAAAAATAGTAAGTCAAGCAAACGATGTCCGAACGACCCCGAACGAAAGCCAAACTGAAAGATTCTGATGACTGAAGCCAAGCCAAGCCTCAACAAGACCCTCTATCCACCCTATCAGCCTACGAGGGTCACATAATAGGCTAATCTCAGGATCAGAGAGATGTCAACTGGAAGGGGACATTACATATCCACTGTGAAGCCTGCAAAGCAAAGATGAAATATCTACTGGGAGCTGCAACTGCTAAAAACAACGTTTGACACCTCAAAAAATTAAGCTTCTTTGATTAAATTGATGCAAGGTCTCCAAACGAGTCATTTTTCCATTTTTCCATCTAACGCTTCAAACTGTTGCTACCAGTGACGATGAACCCCGCTGATTGGATGATAGGTTCATTGCATGACAGGAAGAATTCTGCAACCAACAACTGTATGTAAGGCACCTAAAAGTTGCATTAGGAACCCCAAAAACAAGGGCGCCCCTAGCTTGTGAAGGCACAATCACTAATTTGACAAAAGTGTAACCTTTATTCGGACGCCATACTTTGACCCCTAACACCGAGAGATGGAGTGCTCCGATTCACACACCAACAATCTCTCTCCATAGCTAGAAGTACTGAGAAGAGATGTCTCTGGAGATGATGAAGCGACAAAACTGCTTCTAAGACCTCAAAAAGGGCGCCTTTTCCAAGGGAGTGTGTATTTTACACAGCCATTTTTCTGGTTGTTTGATTTCTTTAGCAATCTCCACTGACCCTTCATGTATAGGCGTTTGACAAATCTCATGGATTGATGTCTGGACTCGCTGGACATCTAGGAGAATTCCTCACAAGTCTCGTGAAGACTGTGACTGCAAAAAACCCCATCTGGCAGGCCTAAAGGCTAGGCGCCCCTAGCCTATAGAGGTACAGGTCTGTATTTCTACATTTTTCCATCCTCTGTTTTACATGCTTAGTAGAACCTTTGTCAGGATCAATTAGTATGTCGGATCATCTCACGAACTGGTGCGTTGCGGAGCTGAATTGAACTAGAAAAGATCTCCTGGAAACAGATTTTACAGATTCATCCATCTGAGGGGTCAAATTCAAGAAACTGAAAAATTTGACAACCTCTATGACATGCACTCTCTTCGTACCTTCAACTTTTGACTTCAACTATCGGAGTTCTGCAACTCGGATGACCTCGCTTGATAGCTCGTCGGAAATCTGGTTAAATTCTAAAGACATTGAATGTATTTGCAAGTGAAAGCGACTAAATCTGGTCCTTTAAAAGAAGGGCACCCCTGAGCTACAGGGGCGCAGATTTACTTTCTGCAAAATGTCTTCATCTGTTTTTGCCTCCGTAAACATTGTTCTAGCCACTGAATTGACCTTGTAGGAGTGTAATTTTGTCATGAAGCACTTCTCCATCATAACATGTCTTGCTTTGAGTCCCAGGTTCAGGTTCTAACCTCTAGGTATTGACCAATTGTTGTTGATGACTGACATGACACTGACCAAAGTCCATACTTGACTTGCCCAAAAATTGTATTTTGACATCATTTTAACAAGTTTTAGACTCGTTTAAGAAAAATGCCTTAATGAAGCAAAAAAAATTTGGTTTGGGTTCAACATACTCCACCCCCACTAGCTAGACCCATATTTCCCACTGGGGCATCAAGATTCATTTTTAATAGTCTATAGGGGTGGATACAAGGAAATAAATACATGCTTAATTTTCCTGATCAAGATAAATCCATTCTCGATAATTTATATTTCATATTCAATTATAATAATCTCACTCTATCTTTCTAATTAAAAGAACATTTTAAAATTTAAGCTTTTGGTAAATTTGACTATCGATTCCTTCATCATTTTTACAAATATCTTTTGTTTTCTTTGATCTACTCTTAAAAACAATTCATGCAGTCCATCTTTCTTGTAGTTTGGATCTTGAAGCAAAAGAGTAAGACTCCCAACATTTTATTTTCCATGTGTGCACTTTGTTTCCATGGATGACGATGCTAATTCCATAGTATCTACAATATATGGTTAAGAAAGTTTTAGGACTTTTATGTATGATGAGGATAACACATCTCAAAATAACTGAAAACATGCCATAAAAATCTCTATGTAGCTATTACAATGTATATTTCGAGATAGTTTAGAAACAAAATCTTACCCGCTTTATAAAATCTCTTCCATTAGAGTCTGTGTAGAAGACTTTGTTGGTAACCATGTTTGCTGTCATTTGAGTGATCACTTCTTTTCCAACACCATCATCCACTGGAATGGGACCAATCTTCAAGCAGATTTAAATATCATACTTGTTAGCAAAAAAAAATTATCATAGGCAACAAAGTTGTATGCATTCATCATTTGACAGTGAAATGTCTTTTGCTCAATCATATAACCATAATTTTTTTGGCTATCTAGAAAAGAAAATAACCGTATATCTCTTTAGATGACTATATCTTAGTAGGATTAAATAGCTTCTCAGAAATGTGCATATTGGGCTAACATAAAATTCTGCAGCAACAATCATAGCTATGGCAGGCACCATATTATGAAACAATATATAATTTTAATAAACAATAAACTTCCCTAAAATATCCATGCAATATTTACACCATATTTCTTTATTAGTGAATTACATCTTACAGTGAATTCCACTTCGGCATGTTCCTTGTCCTTGTAAAGTCTCGTAACCTGTAACAACTCAAGTTCAAATCAATATGGATATAACCTTAGATGTCTACATTTAAAAATTAAATTAAATCTCTCCATGAATGGCAATGATGCTTTAGAAGAGAATAATCAGCTAATGGTTTAGAATTCAAACTTTAAAAGTCTTGCCATGAACTAAATAAGGCATTTGAATAAACAAATTTGTGAAAGTCAACTTCAGCATCATTAAGATTATTTTGACAAAAATATAGAACGACTTAAGAAGTGATGAGAAAGCCATACTGTGGGATTGATATGAGTTTTACTAGATTGAAACTAGTTGCATTTTACCCATTCTTGAATTGATGGATTTGAGTGTATTCAGGTGTAAATAAAAGTTTTTTCTGTGTTTCATGAATATAGTGAATGTGGTCATTCACAGCTAGTTTTCCAGATAAATAAAAACATTTGAGGACTAGGCAACCTTCAGTTTATATATTTTGTACCACCAGGATTGAATAGCTTTCATTCTTTGAGGCCATGTTAGCCAATTTTATTACTTAATTACAGTTACTTCCATTGAGGTTAATTACAAAACAATGTATCTAGATTTCATATGGTAAAAGGCTTGCTAAAGTGATTGAGTGAAATAAAAAAACATTATATATCGCTGTATCGGGGAAAAAAAGAAACAGAGTGGGCTGTATAGAGATTAACTAGCTGGAAACCCCTTTTGACATTGTTATTTATTGGTTGATAATTTGTTTACAATTTCAATCCAACACATTAAATTTCTTGATATGAAACATTCTCACAGTAAAAATCAGGAATGTTGCTTTTAGTTTGAAACTTGAATTTTTACCAATGGTGAATCTTGCAGCAGATTGTGTTCAAAGTTTCACTAACCATTTTTATTATAAAAAGAGAAAATTGAAGAAAAAGCATGATAGAACTTCACAGGGAAACATAAGACAAGGCATAAGTAATTTCTGATTTTTCTTTTGTGATATGTATGTTGATAAAGCGAACCTATGACTGCTATTATTCTTGACAATAGCATTTGGTTGAAAACAAAAATTGTTGGAGAGAAAGCTGCTCTGAAAAATAAATAAATGGAAAATGGAAGGAAAGTTCTCTTCTAGGTGGACAACGAGCTGAACTGGCACCTTGCCTTCGAGGATCACCTTCACCCCTTGTGTGACATCCTTAAAGGGGCTATGGATGTGAAGGTTGAGGATTATTTAGAGAGATCTCTCTCCCTGTTTTGAGAAAATCCAATTTTTCATTTTGTCTCCCCTAATTCCTCAGCTGTTCCAAGATGACTATTTTTGACAAGTGGGGTGGTTTTGATGAAGAGCAAGGTGCTTAGTGTTGATGT
>VDFB02012979.1:0-12460 GCA_007258455.2 Sequoia sempervirens | reverse complement strand
ATTATTGTGGAGTTTTGGTGAGATATTTCTAGTTTTCATGTTGTTGGTTATGTTATGGCTGAAAGTTGTTTTCATTCACAGCTCTTTAGATAAAATTAATTTCATTCTGGGCATTGAAGATATCTATTGCAAGGTTGAAGGAGACCCTTTTGGCAAGTTTTCAGATTTTAATTTGTTGATTCCAATTTTTAAGAGCAAGTCGACCCTCCTAGAAGGTCGTACCCTTGTTGGAAGGTGTTGGAATTTGTGCTTGAAGTTTTAGATGGAGTTTTGATGTTGTTTCAATGCTTGCTCTTGGGCGCCATCTTCCATAGCTGCAGTTGCAATTTATTTCATATCAAATGGAGGTATTTTGAAGGAGTAGTGATCATTTTATTAGTTTACAATTGCTGGTTATTCATTTTCAGTTTGCTAGTTATTATTATCAGACTTCTAAAAGATCAGATTTTGGCTTCATTTTTAGTGTTTGAGAGCTTTGTAATTTGAGAGAATCATTCTTCACATATTGGCATTGTTCCATCATTGTAATATTAGTAAATTGCAGAGTATTTTGATTGTAAGGTTGTGCATTAGTAGTACTAATCCAACCATTTGTTATTGTTGCATTTACTTGTAATTTCTAAAGCAAATATTAATTACCCCTGGATGGTTTACCGCCAATGTGGAGAATAAACTTGTAACTCTCCTTGTACCCACTAAAAAGTGGAGAATTCCCACTCTTAACTGGATGCCCGCCGCAGCGGATGAATTAGTTGAATTGTTTGTAGTATTCCCCCCATTGTTTAAGTGGTTGAGCGGAAATCTTTATGGATGGTTCACGCCTAAGTTCTTTTAGTTTTGTAATACTTGCTCAGGTTACATCCCAAATTGTGACGTTACAATTTACCATCACTAGATAGAGTAAATGTGAATTCTAGAGGTGAATTAATGATGCTTGAACCTTGTTTTCAATATGAATGATGTTTCATTTGATGTTATTCTTGGTGAAATATTGCATAAAGGAGAATAGAAGGTTATTGATTTATGAATAATCTAACTTTTGAAATGTTTCATGTATTCTGCTTTGTTATGAGCATATGACTGCCGATGTCATGTCATGGTGTGCAGGTATGAAGACTGATCCTCCGGACAGAGGAGAGATATCACTCGGGGAGGAACTTGGTCGGGTAAGCAGTAACGAGTACCAAATGAGCATACACACACGTCAGTATAGGTTCTGAGAAACCAAGTCAGTTATGTTAGTCTAGATAAGTCATCCTTAGGCTTGGAGTTATGTTTACTTCTTTGTGCTTTGAAAAGTGATGATTACTTGTTTGTCTAACTTACTATGCTTTGACCATGATTTGGAAAAAACGTGAATGGATATACGTTAAAAGGTCAAGTGAGTATGTGTATAGTGTATACGTGTACATGTATTCCTATGAATATACATGTCAAATACATACATATGCTTGACAGATGGATATGCCCATATGTACGTAATGACATGATATACATTCATTTATGTGAACACTGCGTACAGAGAAATACATACTAATAATAATATTATATTATTATTCCTTGTTGACTTTACGTAAATATATATATATATATATAAATATCGGGTTGTTGACTGGCTCTCGATATATTTATATATTTGTTAAATATATATTTAAGTAATTAAATATTACCGATTATATATAAAATTATTATAGTTATATTAAATATAAATATTTAATACTCGGGTATTTAAATATTTATTTATTAATATATTTAAAGACTATAATAGTATTTTATAATAAAATAAATAAGGGAACTTTGTTTTGTCTGAGGGAATTACATATATATTTATGTATAAATATATAAGGTGATTATTTATCAATACATAAAGAATATATAAATAATAATATATATTTGTATATTTTATTGATTAAATGTGGTAATATTAAAATTAATATTTATTTATATATAAATACGTTTATATACAAATAAATATTAATGTTTAAAATAACACAATAATAAATAAAATATATAAATAGAAATTATTAAAACAATTTCAATTTCAAAGAATGAAATTCACATTTTTATGAAAGGATTAAATTCGCATTTTTTATGGAAAGATTAAATTCGCATTTTATTATTGTGAAAGCTTAAATATTAGAAGATAGCCGTGTATAATACTTAAACCTTTCAAAATGCATTTGAAAAAGCAAAAAGGAAAATTTAAAAGTCGAACTTAAGGAGATGAAAGAAAATATAAAATGAAAACTTACCCGTGAAAATGGCGGAGCTCCCTGCACAGCTGGGAATGGAAGAAGACAATGTCAAAGTTTTAAAACCAGAAAATAGCAACAAACAACTGAGCTGGGTCGATTTGGGACTTAACCTAAAACGCAGCAAAAATATCATGAAAAATTCTGACGCCTGGCAAAAAAACGTGACTATAGATTTCGTTTTGGTTTCAAGTTGAAAGATTCTTCGAATTGCTGGCTGTATAGGAGTCGATTCATCATAAAAGAACATGACTAAAGGTTTGGATGCATGGCAGGTATCACTTTGACTGAGTAAATATTGAAATTTGTCAATATTCATGCCCAGAAATGGGGAAGTTGTTTTAACTGCGACCTATAAATACCTCACAAGCTCTCATTCGAATTCACTTCAGATTTTTCTCTTCTTTGACGTTTTTAGAAAGAGTTTATCCACTGCAAATATTGTGAGTTTGTGCTAGTTATCTGTTTCAAGTGTTTCAGTGTGTGCTGAGTTTTCTCAGTATAAATTTCTGTGAGACAACAATAAAATTCTTTATTTGGAGAAATTTTTGAGTGAGGATACTGTTAGCTGGGAACAACATTAGAAGATTTCTGAAGGAGTATTACTGGAAAAGGAGCTTAAAACAGGCATGATTCTGAATTAAAGTTTAAAAACTTTAAAGTTATTTTCTTTACTGTCTTGTATTCGCTGTCTGTATTGAACTGAGAATAATGAATTGTTTTAGTAACCATTTGTTGATGATAATCTTTTATGGCATAAAGATTTAAAAGAATTTCATCTTATGCATGGGTAAGGATTAGGGAATACTTATGCATGGGTAAGGATTAGGGAATATCAGTACAGTTAAAAGAATAACTTGTTGCATTCAATTTAATTAAAGAAGATTTAATTAGGAATGGGATTTTGGAAAGAAGAGATTTAAATGTGATTAGGAAGGGGGTTTTGAAAAAGAAAGGATTCTATTTGGTTATATGCATTAATAGGGAATTATATGCATTGCACTTCAAGACTGTCTTTTGTGTATGATAGTTGATTGGTAGTAGTAAATGATTATGCAACTGTTTGAAGTTCTAAACTTGTATGATCTCCGTATATGGAGAATACGTAGAATATGTAATAAATTCTAGGAACGAAATGATGTTTAAACAAAGTGTAATCCTAGCTTGTGTTATTAGGTTAACATTAGGAAGCTCTCTCCTAGGATAAAGAATTCCGGAAACAGGAGATAGGATAGCAAACACTTGCTTAAAGACTCATTTCTAGTAAACTGTTTGAGGTAGGTAGTCTGGGGTATACTAAGCCCACTGAAGGACACGGCCTACGCGTAGAGTAAGGAAGCCCAAAGGCAAATCGGCCCTGAGTAGTGTAAGTGATAGATGACTTACTCAGTCGTTTACTGAACCAAAATACTATGGCCATAGTAATGTAATGTACCTACGTCCTCTTTGATTAGAAGATGATTACATTGTCAGTTCACAGTTGTCCAATAAGTACATACTAGGTTGAGATTGTGGGATACAAGAATCTAGTGTGTAGGACACAGCACTATGCTCAGTTGGTAATCGTTAAAGGATACCCAACCAATCTCCTCTTCGAAGGGAGGGCCGTTCATTGCAAAATGATCGTGCGGGGGACCGCATTATAAGTCCGTGGTTGGCGGAAAAGCGCCCGAGTGATGTTTCTCCTCCACAGCAAGCGGCCGATGTACCAAGATTTGAAAGGAAGGACTCCTGGACATTCTTACTTCTATTTGTGCAAAAGCTTACGAGCTATGTATGTAATTGTATTACTTTTGAACTCTGATTTGTATTTGCAAAAGAAATGTAATTCGTGTGGAAACATATTGTAACTTGTACGTATTTATCAATAAAGAAAGGAAAATTTTTATTGTATCATCTTTGTCACTTGTTACCTTTACATGTTTAAAGTGAGAATTGGAAAATTTTTAATTTATGCAGAATTGGGTCGTTACACTGACATATGTTAGCACCTCGCCTTCAAAGGGATCTTGTGTGCACATTCTTGGCGTTGAGTTTATTTTGTACTTCCAGTTGTAATCATCCTATAGTTGTTGAATTACTAGATCCTAGGGATCCTCTAACCATATGCCCGCCCCTCTTCCTTAAGTGGTTTTAGGGTGCATTCTTGGTTAGAGTTCTTTTCCGCATCGTTTTGGTTTGGAGCTAACCTTAACAGGTGCATGTGCATTGTAATTGATATTGAAAATCAAGAGAAAAATTAAGGGGCATATTTTAGCAACTCCAAAATCTCCTTGAGTCAACAAGATCAATTGCCAACTAATTGGCAAGATTTATTCCTTGAAAGCAGGAAATCTATGAGTTAACTGGAAGACTTCAGTTAACTGACACTAAACTACAAGATAAATTTAATGTACATTAGGTGTCACTAGGATAGACATCCATGATTTATGGGATATGTCATCCAAGATTAGTGGAGTCAAAACAAACATCCACAATCAATGGAAGTAAACAACAAACATTCCCCATAAATAGAGATAGACATGCATGAATAAAGGGGGGAATTAGTTAACTTGGAAAAAGTCACCAAGTTAACTAACTACCAATCATTAATGCCTTCTTAGAGACTAGGACGTCCCAGCTGTAAAGAACCGAACCAATTTTTTATTTTATTTTTTGATTACAATAGGCAATGCAACACGCACCCGTTAAGGTTAGCTCTAAAACCAAAACGATGCGGAAAACAACTCTAACCAAGGATGTACACCAGGATCCTGATGTTGGGCAAGGTGAGCATATGGTCAGAGGATCTTATGCACTACTGAATTGAAGTAACTCTAACCAAGAATGCGTCCTAAGACTCGATGTAGGAGGAGGGGTGAGCATATGGTCAGAGGGTCCCTACAAACTGCTGGCTGAAAGTAACTCTAACCAAGAATGCGCCCTAAGACCCGAGGTGGGAGAAGGGGTGAGCATATGGTCAGAGGATCCATGAGTTTTGTGACGGCTTAGTCGATCAGCAATTGGAAGTACAATGCAAATTCTTAAAGTAAATAGGCGGCAAGCTAGCCTCTTCCACTTATTCAGCGGGAAGTACAAGTAAGTAAACAAGAAAGAAGTGAGAATGCTGACAGTAATACTGTTCATCTTACAATGAGATGGAGTGCCTGTCAAGAACACAAGATTAGAGTCCTTCAAAGCTTCATTAGTGTATATTATCTCTCCAATGCACAATAAAACTACCTATACTCAAACCCACTCAAAAACCCAACTTTTCATAATCTGATTTTTGACAGACCTGCACACAAAATGTATAACCAGCAACACAGTTCCCACTAATATGCTCATAAAAATACTCAAAACATACTCAAATGACCTGATATCAAATGCAAATGTCAACTCCAGTGATGGCGCCCAAGTTCATAACATGAAAGGTGCAGCTACTAACTGTTTTTCAACGATGCACAAATCCCAATGCAGCCCAAATGGTACAACCCTCAAGGAAGGGCGATTTTGCTAGGAAAAATCAAGTTCTTCATTATAAAATTTGGAAATTGGTACACTAAGTCGCCCCTAGCATAGAATTGGATAAATGAAATACCCAGAACAATATCAATCTTATTTCATGAGATGTGAGCAAAACTACATATTCAGCATCTAAAACCAGCAACTCCAAAAAATTGACTAAAATGCAAATAACTCACAACAATAAGCAAAGACTCAATCACCAATGCAAGAAAACCCAACTACAACCTATCTCTCAACTAGTTGCTGTTTTTCAAGCAAGAAGTCAAGCCTAGCTAGGAGGTATGCATCCCTCGAAGCAATCCACTAACCATTCTGGCAGCATAACAGTGCAATAAACATAAGATGAAGAAATGAAGAGAAGAGGCCTCCTTAAATAGACTTGCCAAGCATCTTCCAAAAGCATCTAGAAGGGCGCCCAAAGCAGTCAAGCAATATTCAAATTTGAGTTGACCCCTTATCCCTCCAATAGTGGCGTCCAAACTCATAAAGGCAATATTTCTTTAATTTAAAATTATCTTCTCTTCAAAAGTTGGCGTCCCACCTCTAAGAGCAATATTTGACCTTAGAAGTATTAAATTTCCTCCTAATGATGCGTCCACCCATGAGGTCCCCCTTTTCAGAATAGCATAAAGTCATGTAGTTAGGCCAAGGGGTCATAATATTAAAATATAACATCACTTTAATTAAAATACTTATCCCTCCAGAAAAAGCATCAAAAGGCCAAGAACAACCATACCAACTGAACTAACTGTAGAGAGGAGCCAACTGTATTGAAGCCAACAGGACCACTGCCAGAAATAGAATTTACTAAAAATAGTAAATTCAGAAAGTTGCTCAGAACATTATGCATGCTATACCACGACGAAGCTCTTTGAAAATCCAGAAAGAATCCACAAACCAAACTCCAAGCTCCAAGCAACAACCCCCTAGAAAATAGGAAACCCTAATTTTCGCCTCCGAGTAGCCTATGGGTCTCCGGAATAGGCTAACAGTCAACTGCAAGAGTCACTGCTGAGAAGGGGACATTACACCAGCCTAGGTGTCGTTTCACATTTCACCACCCTTGGTCAATAGCTCCTCGATCCAAGCGTTGACTTCCGCTAATGGACAGTCAATGCTTTGAAGGATGAACACAACGTGGCACTGTACCATCTCCTCTCCATGCGCAAGCTGCTGCTGAAACTCAATGCACTTGGCAACTGCGTCATCTAGCTTGGTGGCCATGTCAACAATCTTTCTCAACTGACAACTAGTAGGGTCACTACAGAATGTGCCACGGATGAAGTCCTAGAACTCCTGCACGGTTTCTAACTCAATGTAAGCTCCACCCTGATACTGGTAGAGGCATGGGATAGATATTACCAACGTTCTCACGAAGTTGATAATATCTACTACTATTCGGTGATACTCAATCATCTCTACGAAATTGGCATCGTAGGCTTTCACCTTGTATGCCATCTGTTCTTTCCAAGAAAAAAGGTGTTGCTTGTTTTTTGTAGTAGTCACTGATTGGTATGATGTTTGCAAATCTACAACTGTGATTTCATCTCCCGGCCTCTTCTCTACAATCTTCAGCTCTGATTGTTGAATACCCACGCGAAGTCTGTGAGCTCTGTCTCTCGACTGGTAAAGTTCTACCAGTATACTCCTTCCTCTGACAACGAAATCCTCCACTTGATCTCTCAAGTGTTTCCCATATGCCATCAGTTGTTGGTGATTATGCTCCACGGGGAGGTCCAACATCTCTTGTGGTAATCTAGAGATGTTTTGCGTGCCATGCATCAAGCTGGAAATATACAACCTCAGTTGCTGGTTTTCATCCTTTAAGGCTACTTTATCTCTTCCTTCCTTCGCCATTCTTTCTTGTGCACTGACTGATGCAATCCCGAGAAGGTCTACATCCACCTGGTGAGTGGTCTTGCCAAGATTCACCTGTGACAAGGTGAAGTCATGAACTTCAACCTCGTGTATGTTCCTGTCCTCTGGTGGTGTAGCTGTCTCTATGACCAACTCGTTCTCAGTATTCCTCTCTACGTGGACTTGTCTTTTCATCTTCTTGACAAGCATGTCTTGAGGGACATGGTCAAATTCCGTAAAGTCCATCTGATAGGAAGGCATGTCTCTCTTCCTCCCTAGGAGACGTTTAAGCCAAGGATTATGGCGAGTCTCACTGGAAGGAGCGACATTGGGCCCATGAACACTTGATGAACAAGATGGTTCTGCAATGATATCTCTCAGTGGTGAGTCTAGATCAACATAGACCGACGAAGGCTGCGACTGTGGCTGTGGTGAAATGGGAGGCTCTAGTGAAGTGGGAGGCTCAGTTTCCACTACTGGTGCCCCATCCGTTGCAATTGTTGTCCTCATTTGCTCTATCTCAACTGTGATTGCTTCAATCACAGGCTCTGTTGCAACTATCTCCATGACTGCTTTGGGCATATTCGTGGCTGTCTCCACTTGTTCTTCCTGTTGACTAACCTCAACACTTTGATTTCCTCCTCTGGTGTGACCCGACATTCTCATGCCTTTGGCAGGGTGACACCACTATTTTCGTCTAGGCTTCTTTTTGGACGTGGAGGGTAGTGATGAATCAACCTGTGGCAGCTTTGTTCTAGGAATTACCACCCTCCTTGTCCTCTTGTTGTCTAGATAGAGTTGGCTATTCCTCACAACTCTACTCATTCTTTCCTCAATGGAGGTGTTCTCTTTCGCATACCAATCCACCTTGCCAAGTGGCTGTCTAAGTTGCCGGTTTGGGTACGGATTCAGATGCGGGTTTGGGTTCGGGTTCGCTGGTTCGACAATTTTTTTTTTCCTAGGGTACGGGTACGAGTACGGCCGTACTATATATATATATATATTATTAAATTATAAATTTATAAACATAATGATAATGCCATAGACTCATAAGCATGCTCAAAATTATAATCATATGATCATAATGCCATAATGCCATAGAATATTTAAACAATGAAATATGCCATACGGTAATACCTCATATAATCTGTAATCATATTCATAATTTGCAAAAATGTAAATGTAAATACGCCATAATGCCATATAATCTGTAATCATATTCATAATTTTTTAGCTTGGAGGCAGAAAAATGGTGTTTTTGCTCTTTTGAGTTCGCAAAATGAGCCTCATTTGATCGGCCAAGTCAATATAAGGCAATCTGGGCACTTTTTAGGGTTTTATTTTTTGTTTTTAAATTGAGTTTTTTCTTTTTTCTAGGCTGGATGACGTGGGTCTGCCCGGGTTCTTCTTGGTTCTCCCTGGGTTCGGCCAGGGTTCTCCAATTTCCACCCGGGCACAGAAGGACCCACAGAGAACCCGGGTGGAAAATGGAGAACCCAGGCGAACCCAGAGAAAAACCGAACCAGAACCAGAACCCATACGTATTTTGGCCGGTTCGGGGGGCTAAAATGAAGAACCCGGTAACAGAGGTGGCTGTGAATCCACTTGGTCTACGAAGAACGAGGGGAGAATGACTTCCTCATCATCGTCAGACAATCCTTCTATATCAGTTGACATGAAATTAGAAATCTGTGGAAGCCTGAAACGACTGTAGTTCCTTCTTCGTACCTCATACTCATCGTCATAATTGACCCAGTAGTCTTCCATAGAAGACTCATGTGATGAGCGTTGTTCAAGGTGTGTAGCATACTTGCCCCTTGGATTGTAAGACCTCCTCTCAATGAGGTATTTGAGAATCAACCTCATCATCTCTTGACATATGAGCTTGGCATTTGCTGTTGTTTTGCATCTGTAGAGACCCATCTCAATAGGAAAGTTAGCAACCGACTTCTTCTTGAGGCGCAGGTGAGCATGAACCTCGGCCAATTGCCTCAAGAATTCCATGAATACTACCCTATCTGAAGGGTAGCGGGGTAACATTGCAGGGTGACCAACATATCCATACACATGTGTTGTCCCTAATTTTTGACTTATTAAAAATTGGGATAACCAATCGAAATTTTGATAAAATTTGAAGTTTTTCTCTTCTGAGGCACGTATTAAGAGGTGCAAAGATTAGCAAATCTCAATTCTAAGTCTATAGTCCTTTGGGTTACCACTTTTTACACATTTTCATCCGTTTTCGTGAAATTCTGAGTCATTTTTAGTGTGTTTTTTGTCAAATTCGGGTTTTTCTGACATCACTGCAAGTAGGGGTTTTTGAACTTCACTGCAAGTTAATAATAGGAACTTTTTGAAACAACTGTAAGTGAAGGAACTTTTAAAGTTCTTTACAAGTTACTTTTTCATTTAAGTTACTTGCAATAGCTTTTAAAAATTCCGATTTTCACTTAAAGCACTTGCAGTTGTTCATAAAAGTTCCGATTTTCTTTATTTTGGCTTGCAATGACACTTTAAAAGCCCGATTTCACTTAAAAGCACTTGCATTTGTTTTTGAAAAGCCCGATCTTAACAAAATCACTTGTAATAGCTTTAAAAAGCCCCAATTTTCATTAAAGTCATTTATTATCATTAAAATCACTTGCAACGATTTGAAAAAAGTCCGACCTTTTTTTTTTAATCACTTGCAATACACATTCAAAGCCCCGATTTTAATGTTTTTAATGAAAGAAACTTGTAAAATGTCTTGAAAAGTCCGATTTCATTAGAGGTCGATTTACTTCACTTGTTTTGAGCTTTCAAAAACTCGAAGTCATCCATTAAAGGAGCAGTTTGAGTTCTATTTCGCCTCTCTCCCTTTTTTCATGGAGATGTCATAAATCCACAAGCTTGAAGATCGGACTCTCAGCTGTACATATTCAAGTCTTCTTTTCATTTTTCTGAATATGCAAATCACGTCTAGGGTTGCTCCATCGTCATTTTTGTTTGCAAACTCATTTGAGGTATGCTTTCTTTTATTTTGGTTATTTCTTACTTATGTTTCATTGGCGTTTTTGTTTAAATGTTATTTATTTTATAAGTGTAGCGTTTTTTGTAAAAACGTCCTTCCTTCCATACTAAATCTGTTGCATTTCATTCACCATTGCCTCCATTTCAGTAATCATTTGTATATATGCATTTGTCATTGCTGCCTTCTGAATAACGCGTTTTCATTATTCAAAATGCCTTTATTTCTAAGAACCCTTCACTCACCATTCCATTTCAAAAACGCGTTTTCCTTTTCTTCCATTTCAAAAACGCGTTTTCCTTTTCTCCCATTTCAAAAACGCGTTCTCCTATATTTCATTTTTCAACACCTCCATTCCATTCAAAAACGTCATTTTTCTTTCATAATCTTCATTGCATTTTTCACTATCTTGGCTGAAAACATTTATTCCTTATTTATTTGCCCATTTCATACATTTTCAGCTGAGAACTTGAAACGCATTTTTTCTGTATTTTAAAATTTCATTTGCCTTCATCTTTCATTCATTCCGGTCCCATGTCATCCATAACCTTTCATAATCCCATTCCCATTTCTTTGAAAAGATGAAAAGAAATTTAAAAAAAAAATGATGCTTTTAGAAGCAAATCGGGTTTTTTCTTATTCATTGCGAGTTGGAGATTTCAATAAAGAATGCAAGTTAAAAACTTACTTGCATAAGCTTTTCAAAATCCCGAAATGCTCTTTTACTTGCAATGACTTTCCAAAACCCCGAAATCTACTATTCACTTGCAGCCGGCCTTCAAAATCCCGAAATGCCTTTAAAATGCCTGAAAATCGGACTTTTTGCCCTTGACTGCAAATGCAAGTTGAAAGTTATAAAGTTGCAATCTAACTTTTTCATTTGTCATGAAAAGCAGTTGTCCCTTTCACTTGCAATCAGCCCTCAAAAACCCGAAATGAGTTATAATACTCATTTTTCTGCCCTCAAACAGCCAAAACCCCATTCTGAGTTTGAGCCTTCGCCATGTCTACGCCTGTAAATGCTGATGACGTCTTAACCTTATGGAAATTTCATCGCAGCCTTGCAGATTCTTGTTCGATGACGGAGGAACCTACTTCTCCATCGAACAAAAAGATGAAGTACAAATACGACAAATACCAGAATGAGATTCCTCCTCCTCATGTTGTCTCGAACGTTGAAGAAATCAAAGACACGGAGATTGGGCATGTTGATATGTTCGAGTGTTTGAAGAGAGCTGAGGAATCAACTTCTCATCATATGTAGTTGCTGTTGAGAAGTCATATTCATTTGGTTTCCTCTTTTCCTGTTGCTGCCCTAGAGCCACAGTCCGTCCTTGCATGCGCAGCTCACTTTGATAGAGAATCCAGAACCATTAAAGATGATGATGGGAATGTGGTTATTAGGCTTGATCCAGAAACCATTCATAGGATTTTCAAAGTTCCAGACTCACCTATGTATTCAGATATTTCAGTAAAGAGTACTCTAGACCATTATGAACAGAAGAAGGAAGATTGTAAACAGCACATCAATACTAAATGGCTTCTGAAGCGTCAAACTTGTGTGTCTCGGTTGCCCAAGCTGTATCGATCTGACTTCAAAGAAGAAATCAATGATATAATCACTCTCTTGAGCAGAATTATGGGGTTGAAATTCTCCAATGTCTTTGAAAAGTGGATGTACAAATTCATTGTGGTGATAAGGAAGGCACAACATCCAATCTTCTGGGGTGAAATAATCAGTGATAATTTATGTGAGCAGCTTGTACAAGTTCCTACCACGCTCACTTTCTATATGAATTCCTATCTGGTTTACATAGCAGCTTCATTGAGGCAATTT
>VDFB02012978.1:34507-45090 GCA_007258455.2 Sequoia sempervirens | reverse complement strand
GACACCTACACGACTAAAAATAGCAACAAATTTATATTTAATTTCCATATGTCTAAGTGGTTAACAGGGAGGGAGTCTGTACTAGGCTTGGTTAAGTCATCATAAGTTTACGCTTTGGAAATAATTTTTTTTTAAGTCATATTAAATCTTCCTATGTCTAATTGCTAGGAGATTTTTGGTATGTTTTAAGGTAGGATGATTGATGAAAGAGCCCAAAGACTAGCCTTTCTCCATGGTATCTAGGTACACATAGCAGCGGTCTTCTCTTATACGGTTGGACATTGTAAGGAAAATCAGATGCGGAAAACAATTCTCCTAACGTCAATACCTCAGGAAAGAATGCATATACACTTTAAAATTTACAATTACAGTCAAGTTAAGATGCACTATGAAACAAATTACAGAAATAGAGTTTTGACAATCACACAAGAACACCAGATATACATGGGAAAACCCTTATGGGAGAAAAAACCCACCACACCAAGAGAAATCACTTTGTATTATAGTAATTGAAATCACATACAATTAATAGACTTATCTTTCTGGTGTCTGCTTATAGCAACGTTCACCATTAACAATATTGCATAGGAACCTTTACTGTTTACAATGTTTACAGAATCAAATGCATACACTAATACAGTTCGAACTCTTCACACTCCACTATTGATTGAACCAACCAATAATCCAACCCAATCACAATCTACAATCCCCGAGTAAATCCATGTCAAACTCTGTTTGTAGAACTTCCTCACAGAACCATTGCAACTGACTATCTTCCAACTGTTCACATTCAGCTTCTCCTATTCGTCCACGAGATGCCACATCGGAAGGTCTTACTCAGTCAACAGAATTCACACTATGTTGGCATCTCGGTGAGATAGTAACAGTGTCTCGCCGATGTCATATATCCTTCATACCGATGTCACCAAGAGTCTTTGTTATCGCTAAGACATTCTATCAAGCTTCATGAGTTACATCGAGTCACCAAGCAGTTTCCCAGACCTATCACATTCGCCAAAAGATCATAGCGAGTCACCAACGTTATACCGAAGTCATTTGTCATGTCGAGCTCCACAGGATAGTCGGCAAGACTTAACACCTTCGCCAAGATGTTTCTCCGAGATCGTTTGTTTCACCGAAGCCATCAGCAGTCGCCAGGACATACACCTTTCGCTAGGACTTGACACTGAGCTATAGGACTCACCCCGAAGTGTTCATCCGTCGCCAAGACATTACCCTTCACTAAGATGTCTTCCCGGGACCTTTGAGTTACACCAACACCACCACTTGTCGCCAGAAGTCACTACGATGAACGTTTGGATGTGTCTTCGTCGGTGTGACCTTCTCTATTTGCTGAGACATCTTCTTGGATCATTAGAGTTACCCCGAAGACTTCAATACATACGCTATTGGTGAGAGATTAACACTTCGCTGAGACTTCTTAGCGAGAACTCTCAGTTATCTTGAAGCCCGTAGTCGCCAAGAGTCTTCTCTATACATGATTGAATGGATTGTCGACCAGAGGTATCCTGAGTGCTAAGAGGTCATAACGAACACTCCTTGTCACAGCGATAGCTCCAAAGTGTAACCTTTCGGCAAGACAGTAACAAGGTCACAGCGACCTATTCAAAACAGAATGAATCAAACTGCTAGTCGGCCAGACAATGAACATGTCACACTGACTTGGCTCTAATGGAGGTTTCAACCTGTATTGTTTGAGGCACATATTTTCAACAATCTCCCACTTGACGAAGATCATACAGGCACCTCCAGAGCACAACATAATTTACTAAAAATCATGGGCACTAAGGCCCATTGAACTAGCACACCACCTAAACTTGTCTGTGCTCACTGGCTTCGTCAATGCATCTGCAACATTCTCCATAGTATCAACTTTTTCCAAACTGACCTTTCCATCCTCAACCATATCTCGTACAAAGTGTTACTGTACATCAATATGTTTTGTTCTGGCATGGAAAGTAGGGTTCTTTGCCAGAAAAATGGCACTCTGACTGTCACATAAAAATTTTATTTCCCCTGCATCAAAACCAATGTTAGAACACAAATGTTTCAACCATACAACTTCTTTACAAGCATGAGTAGCTGCCATGTATTCAGCCTCTATAGTGGACAAAGCGACTACAGCCTGTCGCTTGCTCATCCAACTCACTGCACCACCATTCAACATGAAAATGTATCCACTGGTGGATCTCCTACTGTCAATGTCCCTTGCCCAATTAGAATCTATATAACCATGAATGCTGAGAGTCCTTTGTGATTCAACCGAATTCCCATGGTAACACAATGCAAAATCTGAAGTGCCCTTCAAATATTTGAAAACTCTTTTCACAGC
Source organism: Sequoia sempervirens (assembly GCA_007258455.2). Taxonomy (NCBI): domain Eukaryota; kingdom Viridiplantae; phylum Streptophyta; class Pinopsida; order Cupressales; family Cupressaceae; genus Sequoia; species Sequoia sempervirens. Next base: position 42,737 of record VDFB02012978.1, on the reverse strand, counting down.
ATCCCAATACATTCTTCCTGGATTAGCCATAAATCGACTAAGTACTCCCACTGCTTAGGAAATGTCTGGCCTTGTATAGACCAATGCATACATGAGACTGCCTACTACACTTGCATAGGGTACATTGGTCATTTCCTCCATCTCAGTAGGAGATTTTGGACAGTCCTCAATAGATAGCTTCGTTCCCTGCAAGATTGGAACAACTAACTATTTGCAATCATTGATGCAAAATCTCTCTAGAATAGTCCTTATATGCTTACTCTGACTGAGCCAAAGTTTTTTATTTTTCCTATCCCTGGTTATCTCCATCCCCAGAATATACCTTGTTGCACCAAGATCCTTCATTTTGAACTTAGCAGACAACTGAGACTTAAGATTAGAAATCATTAGCTTGCTATTTCCTATAAACATCATATCATCAACATAAAGAGCAATAACAAGCACTTGATCACTTTCAGCTTTATAGTATACACAATGATCAGATTTTGATCTCACAAAGCCTAAAGATAATACATAAATATCAAATTTCTGGTACCACATTCTAGGTAACTGCTTTAACCCATACAAAGACTTCTTTAATTTGCATACCAATTTTTCCTTACCTTTCTCAACAAAGTGCTCAGGTTGGGACATATAGATTTCTTCTTCAAGATCACCATGAAAAAATGTTATCTTCACATCCATCTGTTCAACCTCTAAGTCATATGCTGCTGCAAGTGATAATAGAAATCTAATGGATGTCAACTTTGCTACAGGAGAAAATATTTCCCCATAATCAATTCCCTCTACCTGGGAATAACCCTTTGCAACCAATCTTGCCTTGTACTTCTCTACACTGCCATCCAGAACAATCTTTTTCTTAAATACCCATTTGCAGCCCACAGGTTTTATGCCTTTAGGCAAGGGCACCAAACTCCAAGTTTCATTTTTATCTAATGATGCCATTTCTTCATTCATGGCTTCCAACCAAGAATCTGAATCAGACATTTTAAATGCCTCCTTTACAGTCCTAGGCTCATCAGTGCTAGAAATCAAGGCATAGGCACAAGTAGAATCAATTAATGAGAACCCATACCTATCTAGTTGTTTCCTTTCTCAGGTTGACCTCCTCACTGGCTGAGGCTAAGGTTCTTCTTCTTCAGAACTTAAAGAACTGCTTGAGCTTTCCTCAGTTTCAGGTATGTTTTGAATTTTCAATTCCTCTTTCTCTGGTGTAGGAGGAATTGCCGCTACATCCTTACTGTTTTCTAACTTTGTCTCTGACTGCAGATCCAAGGTGGAAGGTTTCAGCTCATGAAAGATTACACTCCTGCTGTATACAACCTTCTCTATAACAGGATTCCAAAGCTTGTATCCTTTAATGTTAGCACTATAGCCAATAAAAATACATTTGACAGCCTTTTTCTCCAACTTAGATCTTTTCACATCTAACACATATGCATATGCTTCATAGCCAAAGACTCTAATATGTCTAAGAGAGGGCTTCTTACCAAACCATGCTTCCAAATGTGTCTTCTCAACAAGAGTAGAGTTTGGAGATCGATTAATTAAGTAACATGCAGTAGCAGTAGCTTTAGCCCAAAACTTCTCTTCCAAACTAGCACTACTAAGCATACTTCGTGCTCTCTCCATCACTGTCCTATTGAACCTTTCTGCAACTCCATTCTACTATGGAGTATAAGCTGTAGTCTTATGTCTTTTGATTCCATGGTCTTTATAGTATCTTTCAAATTCATCAGAATAGAATTCACCGCCATTATCAGTCCTTAAGCATTTTTTTTTTTCTACTAGTCTAATTTTCAACAAGATTTTTAAACTCCTTAAATCGACTGAACACTTCTGATTTACTTTTCAAAAAATATACAAATGCTCTCCTTGAATAATCATCAATGAACGACACATAGTATCTTGATTTAGACAATGAAGGAACATTCACTAGACCAAACACATCTGAATGAATGTAATCTAACAAACCAGAAGATTTATGAGGACTGTCATAAAATAAAACACGGTGTTGCTTTCCATATATATAGTGTTCATAGAATTCAAATTTGAAATTACAATCTTCAAGCCCCTCAACCAAGTTTTTGTTCTTCAAGGTTTTTAAACCTTTTTCTCCTATTTGGCCTAACCTATGATGCTAAAGCATAGTCTTCTCTACAGGAAGTTTTACTTCCATAGAGTTTACATAATTAGGGATATTTCCCTCTTTACCTCCATGAGCAACTTTCAGTGACTTCGAAGAGACACTGTTACATTGAATAGCTTGTACAGGGTACCAATTCGAGCACCTCTAGCCATCACCATTGAACCTCTAGTCATCTTACAGCCACTTCCCGAGAACAAGACTTGTACTTCGATATCATTAAGCTTACTGACAGAAAGTAGATTCCGAGCCAGACCTGGTATGTGCATAACATCATTGATCCCCTTTATTCTGCCATCAGGGAATTGGATTCTAACTCTTCCATGGCCAACAATTTCCAAAGTTGAATCACTCGCTAAGTACACCTTTCCACCATCGTATTTTTCATACTTTGTGAACCATTCTCTATTAGATGTCATGTGGAATGATGCTCTAGAATCAATCGGCCAGACATCATTTGATGCTTGAGTAGCCAAGGCTGCAATAAAGGCATCTGGATCACTATGAGAAGAACCATTATCAGAAGAGCCCTCCTTCTTTTTCTCCTCTTTAGTATCCTTTCGGACATGACCAGGTTGCCCACAGTTCCAACACTTCACCTTGGAATTCTTGTCAGGAGACTTTGATCTCCCCTTTGATTTCAATTTGGACTTCTTGTCCTTCTTCTTGCCTTTCTCCTTTGACCTTCCTCTGATAGAAAGAGCCTCCTTCACCATCTCAGAATACTTCCTTCTCATTTCTTCTGATAGCAAAGAACCAACAACATCTTCCATCTTGAAACTAGATGTTGTACTCCCAATAGCCGTCACCAGATGATCCCAAGAGTCTGGCAAAGAATACAACAGAAGCATACAGCGATCTTCTTCTTCAATCTTTACACCAATAGATGTTAATTGTGTGAGTAGCATGTTAAATGCATTCAAATGATCAGCTACAGACCCTCCTTCCTGCATTCTCAAAGAGTAGAGCTTCTTCCTCAGGAATAGCTTATTCACCAAAGATTTCCCCTGATAAATAGATACCAGTCTCTTCCACAAGGAAGAGGCAGTCTTCTTTTCATGCACATTGAGAAGAACTGAGTCTACCAAACAGAGCCTTATCAACCCCTTAGATTTTCTATCTGCAAGGTTCCATTCTTCTTGCTTCATGCCTGTAGGTTTAGTTCCAGACACAACAATCCAAAGATCTTGATCTACTAAGAGATCCTCCATCTTGAGTTTCCATAACTCAAAGTTACTGCCATTGAATTTCTCTATTTCAATCTTCCCAGATGAACTAGACATCTTAATCTGTAATTAGGAAATAACAATCTCTACAAGACTCCCACTGAACAAAATTGACACAAAAAACCCAATGTACCCCCAAGGATAACACAACTGGATAGGCTTTGATACCACTTGTAAGGAAAATCAGACGCGGAAAACAATTCTCCTAATATCAATAACTCAGGAAAGAATACAGATACACTTTAAAATTTACAATTACAATCAAGTTAAGATGCACTATGAAACAAATTACAGAAACAGATTTTTGACAATCACACAAGAACACTAGATATACGTGGGAAAACCCTTACAGGAGAAAAAACCCACCACACCAAGATAAATCACTTTGTATTATAGTAATTGAAATTACATACAATTGATAGACTTATCTTTCTAGTGTCTATTTATAGCAGCGTTCACCATTAACAATATTGCATAGGAACCTTTACTATTTACAATTTTTATAGAATCGAATTCATACACTAATACAATTCGAACTCTTCACACTCCACTGTTGATTGAAACAATCAATAATCCAACCTGGTCACAATTTGCAATCCCCGAGTAAATCCATGTCGAACTCTGTCTGTAGAACTTCCTCACAGAATCATCACAACTGACTGTCTTCCAACTGTTCACATTCGGCTCCTCCTATTCATACACGAGATGCCACATCAGAAGGTCTTACTCGGTCAACAAAATTTGCACTGTGTTGGCATCTCGGTGAGATAGTAATAGTGTCTTTCCAATGCCGTATATCCTTCATACCGATGTTGCCAAGAGTCTCTATTATCACTAAGACATTCTATCAAGCTTCATGAGTTACATCGAGTCACCAAGTAGTCGCCTAGACCTATCGCATTCGCCAAAAGATCATAGCGAGCCACCAACGTTATACCAAAGTCATTTGTCATATCGAGCTCCACAGGATAGTCGGCAAGACTTAACACCTTTGCCAAGAGATTTCTTCGAGATCGTTTGTTTCACCGAAGCCGTCAACATTTGCCAGGACATACACCTTTTGCTAGGACTTTACACTGAGCTATAGGACTCACCCCGAAGTGTTCATCCATCGGCAAGACATTACCCTTCGCTAAAATGTCTTCCCGGGACCTTTCAGTTACACCGAAACCACCACTCATCGCCAGGAGTCACTCCGATGAATGTTTGGATGTGTCTTCATTGGCGTGACCTTCTTTGTTCATTGAGACGTCTTCCCAGATCATTAGAGTTACCCCAAAGACTTCAATACATATGCTGTCGGTGAGAGATTAACACTTCGTTGAGACTTCTTAGCAAAAGCCCTTAGTTATCCCAAAGCCTGTAGTCACCAAGAGTCTCCCTGATACACGATTGAATGGCCTATTGGCCAGAGGTCTCCCGAGCGCTAAGAGGTCATAATGAACACTCCTTGTCATAGTGATAGGTCCAAAGTGTAACCTTTTGACAAGACAGTAACAAGGTCACAGCGACCTGTTCAAAATAGAATGAATCAAACTGCTAGTCGGCCAGACAATGAAGATGTCACACCGACTTGGCTCTAATGGAGGTTTTAGCCTGTATTATTTGAGACACATATTTCCAACAGACATGATTTAAAGAACTTAGCTAGGAATTATTCATTTAACCTAAGGTTTTCTCATAATGCCATCATTGGAAAAGTATGATCAAATTCTTCTATTATGAAGAATTGGTCTATGTGCCTCTAGTAATCACTATAAATGTTTGTAAGGATAAATGACTAATTGCATCAAGTAGGAGAGAATCAACTTTGAGTTCTTCAAAGATTATATTCCTCTATTCATAATTTTTAAGGGTTGTGTGTGGAGGAGGTTATCACTACCAAGAAGGAGGAGACCTTTCCTTGTATTCTTTTATAATTTTCATTATTCTTATTTATTTTACACCTACATTTACAAATACACATACATATGCATTTACTATTTTCATTTATTTCTCATATAGTTTAATAGTTTGATCTGATGGAGCCTCAAATTTAAGTCCTTAGTTTCCTTTTGTTACTAGTTTGTCTTGATTATTCGGAAGGTACCTGCGACTAGAATTTTGCTTTGCTTCCATGAAACCTTGGTGTTCTATCTTTGGGTTGGGTCTTTTCTGTCGTTACCTTTAGAGGAGGGGTTCTAAAAACAACTTATGTCCCATTGAATCATCTAGGCCAGGCCCCTTTTTAATAAAAATGCTAAATATTTCGCCTGCCCCTTTTATTTATTAAAGTCTGGGTCGGTCTGTGCCTCATGCTTTTAAAACAACATTGAGTCATTGACTGTCGTTGCCCTAGGCGGTGTCCCTTTCCCCTTATTTTCTTCTAAGTATTTTTAATGTTTTGCAGGGGTTATTTTGATGACCGTCGATTTTCGTACGGTTGATTTTGACCGTTCCCCACAATCTCGCGATGACACCACCGTTGGCTATTTGGTGATCACAATATCGTGGGTGGGCGCCACGTGTCCCAGTTTGCCAATGCTGAAAAGAGTAAAAAAAAAATGTTTAATATGTGTATCAGACTTTAGTGCATTATGGAGCGAGTTACTAAACCACATGTGAGATGCATGTGCTCATGATCAACGACAATGTTTTAAACTTAGTGAAAAAAGCTGCTCGACGGATAGGTATTAATGTTTCTCCCTGTTATGTATGATCGTGATCACCGATGAAGGGAATCAACAGTTGCCCGCTATCGCGTGATCCTAAACTGAAGGGAGTTTAATGATCGTGATATCGCGGGCGGGTGCCACGTGTATTCTTTTGGCGCTGCATATTATGGTGGGTCCTTGATAATGACGTGGAGATGTTGTCAGCTTCTTTGAAGGTGACCGTTTGATTATCTGATAGAAACAAGAGATCGATGGCGAAGATTTAAATTTGCATCAAATACAATTGAAGCCATTGGCGCGGCATGCAAGTAAGCTTTAATGGCGGATGAGACGTCTTCTGGCCATTTCTCATAAATTCTAAGTATTTAATTTTAGGCTATCTTCACCACAAAGGAATTCAAGTGTTTTTGAAGCGGTCCAAAGCCAAAGATAGAGTTTTTTCAAAGCAATTATAGCAGGGTTTGATTTTCTATAGGGCGCGGAATTCCGTGAATTACTTTATTTATCACTGTTTTTGTTTGAATGTGATTCTTGTGGAGGGTTGTTTTGTGTTGGTCAGCGGTTTTCTGGATTAAGGTTCTAGGGTTACTGGTTCTTTTGAATTGTGAGAAATTGCAAAATTCTACTGTAATTTCATTTTGGGTAGCCCTAGTTTGTTCATAAATTTGATCTTAGGAGAAGCCTTGGTTGTTTGAAATGGCGCCACTAAAGCAACATTCTAGCCTTATTGATTATTTGCAAAGGAATCTATACGATGATTTCCTTGACCAATTCCCTTTGTCAACAAATGACAAGAAGAGGGGTTTGATCTTAATAAATGGGACAGCCTTAGGTGAGGGATTAAGATATAAAACCTATAACATTGCGGATGCTAGGGTACAAATGACTAGCTTGGAAATGTTTAGGAGATGGTATGGGCAGCGAAATATGTCTCATCCTTTTTCAAATGGTTGGAGATATGATATGGGAAAACTTGTGGTGCCGAGTGTATTTCTTGATGTTGACCTACTCAGGGCAGTGGTTGGATGATATGATCCCATCACAAGGATTATCAGGGATAATGATGTCGGGGTTTTACTAAATATAAATGCAGATGAGATTTGGCAGGTTTTTGATTTAAGTGAATACAACTCATTCTTGGTCCGGATAGACCTTGATGAAATGAAGTAGGAATATACCAGGGCACAACCTCTTTTCAGATTAAATTTGCTTCCTCCCCATCTAGCCAGGGCGGGCAGTTCAACAATTCACATCGGCCCAACTGATTGGGAACCTTTTAGGTTGAGTTGTTTTGCTGATCATTTCTTAGCAACTTTTTATTCACTTTTCCAAATTTTAGGTTTCAGCCCTAATACCGTGATGCCCATTGCTTATATGTTTATGGGGGCTCAAATTCAGCATCATAACTTTTTTGTAGTGTACGACTATGTTTCTTTCCTTGTTGAAAGGATACATGAGGGCTTGTTGAACTTGTATGTGGGGGACACTAGTACTCCTTTCTTTTGGTACTCCTTATTAATGCATATGTTCTTGTACAAGAATGCTGATTTCTTCTCAGAGAAAATGGAGTTGGGGCAGGAGATGAATGGAGAAAAATTACCAATGCAGGCTTGGAGTGCAGACTTGTCTTACAACAAGGGAGATGTCAGTTTGATAACTACTTTGCTTCTAGGCTCAGAGCTAGATTGATGGTGAATGTGCCAAGGATTCCTGAGGATTTGTACGACTTCCTCCGACCCAAAGTGAGGAAGTCTAATTTGAAGGTGTGTCATAATTGGGGTGACATCATTCTATACCCTGTAAGCACTGTCCAAAGGGTTTATGGTTTTCAGGGAGCTCCTCATATTCTTCCATATAATGTACCATCAAGAATGGGATTTGCAGAGGTCATGTGGCAACTAGGTTGCATTCATGAAGATAATTTGACAAGAAAAGGAAAAGGGACTTTTTTCCCTGATTATACTATTGTTTCAGACTTTGCTTTTTCCAAGGGAGGATGGGTTCACTTTGACAGATATTTTGATGACTACCATTTGAAGAGTAGATCTAGGAGGCAGCATGACCCTGAGGGATTTTTTTCCCTATTTAGGCAAAGAATTAAGGGTCGCAAGTTTGCTCATGTTTTCAATTTTTCTGAGGATTTGATTAGAAATGAGTTTGATTTGAGCCAGCAGGAATTAAATAAAGAGAAGGGGATTACTTAT
>VDFB02012978.1:0-34407 GCA_007258455.2 Sequoia sempervirens | reverse complement strand
ATATGAAATTAGCCACACTAATTGTAAGTATCAATAAATGAAATATTGCATCCAAATTATAATAAATTGAAAACAATTTTGGTTTTATCACACCATAGAAGCGAAATTCATGATCTTCTGCAAAAATGTAGGGCTCTGAATTCAACAGAGTTCCCATGTAAGAGGACTAAGATTTCATCAAAGAAGGCTATGGAGCCGTGGCTGAAGGCCTAAGAGTCTTGGCTAGGTAAACACAATCTTCCATTGCATCCGACACATAGGTAAATAAACTCAATAAAGTTTATTTAAAATTGAATACTTGTGCAATCTATTCAATATTAATTTCCACCATAAAGTAATTACATGCCTATTTGTTTTAAAAATTCAAGCAATGATAATACTACACATGACATTGGAATGCAACTTGGTGAGGGTGGAGCAGAATGTGCAGATGAAGGTCATGGTGTGCATCCCAGTACTTTAGAGCATGTAGAGCATGATCAACATGTTAAGCATGATCAGGCTAGAGAAGATCAGGAATATGATGTGGCCCCATCAAGTAAAGAGGACCATTCTAAAGTTCTTTTAAACATATTTAATTGCAATTGGTGTATTAATTAATGTAACCTTTCATGTTTCAACTTTAGAGCATGTAGAGCTTGATCAACGTGTTGAGCATGATCAGGCTAGAGAAGATCAGGAACATGATGTGGCCCCATCTAAAAGAGGACCACCTCATGTTCTCTTAAACATATTTAATTTCAATTGGTGTATTAATTAATGTAACCTTTCGTGTTTCAACTAGATCAGGATTTAGAGGGTGTTCAACATGTTGAGCATGAGTCTATAACAAAAGTTCAAGAACATGATGTGGACCCATTAGGTAAAGAGAACCAATCTAATGTTCTTTTAATTAATGAAATACTTGTAACAATAATAATAAAACATATCAGTTTAACATTTCTTTCTTATTGCAGCAGATCCCCCCTTGAAGTGGCATCCACATCATGAGCATACGACTACGCGTACATTAAGATCACAAGAAGAAGGGCAGAACAACTAAAGGGGGATAGATATTGATTTAGAAAATGATACTCCACTTTAGCTTTATGTAGCTTTAAAAAAAAACAAAAAAAAAGTGATTGTAATCATATCATGACAACCATATTTTGATAATATGTAAAACTGAAAGAATGAATATTATATGTTAATGAATGAATGTGAATATGTTAATTAATGAATGTTATATGTTAATGAATGAATGTTATATGTTATTAATGGATGAATCAATGATTAATGTTATATGATTGGGTTTGGGGAATTGAGAGTGATGTGAGGAGGTGGAGGGGCCAAATGAGCTTCCACTGTCACATGGTTGGCCCTGTTAAGTAGAGAATATTAAACTATTCTCAAAACAAAGAGAAGCTCAATAAGGTAATGCACTTTTCAATATAAGAAATGCATCGTTTCAAGCATCAAACCAATATGCAGTTTGTATGTATGACCAGTCATCAGTCTCCACAATGGTACATTTCCACGGATATTTTTTTTTTAAAAAAAATTGATGCTTCATCACAATTTCGACGACAACCATTGACGAATCAACAGAAAGGCTCAACGAAGTTGCTATAGCTACGATGGAGATTTCGTCATAACTCCCTACACATTTCGTCGCAATTGCGACGACCTTTCGACGTTGCTACCACGCTACTCCTTGCCCATTTCGTCGCACTTTCGACGAACTTTTTTGTGTTCTTCCGACGCTACTCCTTGCTAATTTCGTTGCAAAGTCGACGAAATCTTGGTGTTGTTTCGACGCTACTACTTGCCTATTTCGTCGCACATTCAATGAACTTTTGGTGTTGTTTTGATGCTACTCCTTGCCCATTTTGTCGCAATGGTGATGAACGTCTGCTGTTTTTTCGACGAACTGGCAACAAAATTTTGGTGTAATTCATCAGTGGATACACAAAGTTTTCGTCGATATTCCGATGAAAGTTCAAAAAATTTCACGATGCCATCGACTGACGATTCATCACCGTTATTTTGATGTTTAATTCGTTGTTGGCCTTTCGACGAAAAAATAGTGACGAAAAGATTTTCTCCATTGCGTCGCTCTTCCGACAAAGATTTGTCAAACTACCGACGAACGACCGTTGGAAATGGTGTCAAATTCAGTAGTGTATAAATGTTTATGAGTTCAACTCATGAAACATTGGAGCATCTATGGTAATTGGCAATCCTATATCAAATAAAAAAAGAGGTTAATTTTGGTTGATCATTTTTGGATTTTTGAATAAATTAATTTTGTCTTTAATTTTCTAATGAGAGGAAAAATGATATACATTTGAATAATTAAAATATTCTAAAAAAGTCTCCTTTGCACATTGAAGTTGGCTAGTGGGTGAAAAAGCAAGAATTTTAAAAAAAAAAAAAAACATTTATTCACAAAACATTTAAATGGAAATATAAGGCATTGGGAATTGAATAAGGAGTTTTAAAATAATTAATGTTGATCCCTAAAAAGTAGGGATTGGAGAAGTGGGTTCCCAAGATTATTTTTTGTTCTTGCCTTTTCGAGAGTCAAAAAAGAGGAGGGAAAGAAAACTAAAAAAGCCTATCTTTGTGAGGCTGCTGTGAGTGGGTTAATAAGTTTTAATGATCTTTTGAAGTTTGATTTTTTCAGCTACAGGAATAGGCGTGCCATATTGGAGAAGGAAAAATAAAGCAAATGAAATTAATTCCTTGACAAAGTGGTGGAGAATCAGAATTTTATGAAACAATGAAAGAGTTTTGGGAGAATTTTTTAGTGGGAAGAGAAAAGGGCATAGCTTTCTTTGGAGGAGATTTTTGGTGTGTTTATGGTAGGTTTTTACTAATTCATAACAATCCTTGAAGGTTTTCAAATGACAAAGATGAAGATTCAAAAGTTACAGGTGGTGTTTTAGTGTTGGGAGAATAAAATTTTCTTGCAAAAGCTTATATAGCATATTAATATTTTTAAATGCTTTCCCTTGAATAATTTATGCTTGTAAGAAGATTAGTTGTTGCATATCTTCCATTGATGACTAAAAAAACTTTTGTAATCAGATTCTTATTAATGGAGAAAATCAATATTTCTTATGTGTAAATAAATTTATGGGTTTAAGTTAACAATTTCTCTATTTTGTTTGAGTTTATATGAATAATTTGAAAGGTATTAGTGGGTTTAAATTCCTCTCTTCATCACTATAGTAGTATTTTTCTATTGCTTCTAGATCTAGTGTATATAGATGATGGTTGTTGTAGAAAGGGGTCCATAGAATTTTTTGTTATTAATAAATGCTAATCAACAATTAATGGAGTGTCATTTATTCTCTATATACCATATTTATGGTGCTAAACCCTTCAACAAACATAATGGTCAATACTAGAAATTAAGAGTATTTGGTTCAGACCACCGCCTTGGATTAAGGTCGTGACAAGGTATGTTATTTTCTAATAGATATTTTTGTGTTTCAAACCATTTGCATGTGGAAAGGGAATGTGTCAAACCCATTTTAGTTATGAGAATAGATCCTCCAAACATTAGTATATTGAAAGGTCAATAGTCTTAATTTTTCTTGCATGTAGAATAACATGCCATACCCTACATGTTAAAATAGTCACTTTTGTTTTCATTTTACGCAAAATACCATTGAGAGGAATTTTATTTCAAGAAGATTAAATTAAATATTTCCTTTCCAAAGTGAATAAACCTATGAATATAGAATAAGGGAACATTAAGCAACTTTAAGTTGGGAATAATTCATGAAGGAGTAATTTAGCTTTTAAATTATGAGTCACAATACTTCCTTGATGAATTATAGTAGTAATTCATTAAGTCTCAAAAATATAGAAGTTAAACTAAGAAAATTAGAAATATATATGATGTTGATGAGAATAGAAGGAATAGGAAAACTAAGAAATATATATTTTCTCTACTCTATCCCTTCCCACGTTGGCTATTTTTTGAATTTTTGGCACTATTTTTGCATTGTTTGTTTCATGGGTTGTTTGGGGGGGTGGAAAGGCTCCCCATTCCAAGGCTGTTGTCCCCTCTTCTGGAGTTGTGTCTACAGTGGAAATGGCCAGTCTGGATGCTTTTGATAAGACATCTTCTCCTTGCACTGTTGTCCTTTCCCCTAGGGAAAAGACTAATGGAATCTCTAGGAAGTCACCCTTCTCTTCGACATTTGGGCTTAATTCCTTTTTTTGGAGGAAGCTCCAACCTCCTACGTGGACAAGTTGGTGGGGTCTAACTTTCCAACCTAGTTTAAAAGTCTTATGGAATTTTCTTCTTGCTCGATTATTGGTTGGGAAGTCAATGTCCCTAAGGTCCTTATGCTAAAGGTGATGGATAACCTCAAAATGGATTTGGTTGGAAATTTCTTGGCGTTCAGGCCAAATATTGAACTAGTTTGTCAGTGGATTACTTCCACCTAGAACCTCAAAGGTAGTGTCACCATAAATTCCATGCCTCGAGGTATTTTTCTAATTTTTTTTGTGGTTTATGAGGATATGCTGAAAGTTTTAACTAGTGGTCCTTGGGCCTTTGACCTTGGTTTTAAAAAAATTCTCTCTTTGTAAATGGAAACTAGGATTTGACCTATCATCCAATTTGGGGGCGTCTCCACCAACTTTGGTTTTCCTTCTAGAGCTTCCCTTGGAGTTTTGGGAGAAAGGAATTTTGCAGGGCATTGTAAACTCTTTTGGGAGTCTATTGGCCATTGATAAAATCACCCAAGAGAGATCGAGGCTTGTGTATGCTCGTATCTGTGTCAATGTGGCTATCAATATGATTCTACCCTCTTCTATTTTTCTCAAGTCTAAGTTTGGTAACTAGACCCAACCCCTAGAGTACGAAAATGCTTACCTCTTTTTCTAGCATTTAAGAGGTTTGGTCATCTTATTGACTCTTGTGTGGTTTTGGGAAAAATTTCAAAAGCTAAGAGTAAGAGGTTTGAAGGAGACATTTCGCCTAAGGCTAAGGACTCTAGAGTGCAGCCTTCTTTTGCTTCCCCCCAGAAGGTGTCTATTCCCATTCTAAAGGAAAATGATACAGAGGCATTGGATGTCCCTCAAGTCGAAGCTCAAGAGGTCATGGTCCAAGTCAAGGACCCCTTGTTGGTGCGGAATTTCCAGGATCTGAAGGCTAATGAGTAGAAAAATGTCATTGAAGTCTTGGAAGAGGGAGAGTCTATTCTTCATGATACAACTCTATCTTTGGAAGAGCTAAATCCTGTTTCTCAGTTAGGTGTTCAAAATTTGAATGAGACTCTGGCCCTTCTTGGCTTTCCTCAAGGATCAAGTGATAAGGAGGATGAAGAGGGATGATCACAAGCCACCATGAAAATCAAAAAGAAAAAGAAATCAGATGTTGGAGGGGGAAATAAGGTGGGAATACCATCCCAAAAGGAATCAAGATTGAAAGATACTATAAGGGATGTCGTTGTAGGCAAACAATAAACCTTAGACTCGATCGCGGGATCGAAGCCTAAGAAAAAGTAGAATGGGGGTTGGAAGGTGTTGGTGGTGGGGGTGCTTTTTTTTTAATGAAGTACATCTCCTAGAATATTATGGGCCTTAACAGTCCCTATAAATAGTTTTTGGTTAAGTCTTGTATTCTGGATAACAAAGTTGGTGTCCTCCTTTTACAAGAAACGAAGATGAAGAAAGAAAATTTTGAGAAAGCTATTGTTAGTATCTGGATTGGCTATTTTTTTTTAATTTATGAAGCTGAAGGTGCGTCAGGTGGTATTGCAACCCTCTAGAACCCCTCTAAATTGAAAGGTTCTTTACGATCAGAAAGTAAGAATTACCTTGAGATTACTTTGGAGGATACTAGTTCTCAGGAGATTTGGAATCTTGTAAATATCTATGCCCCTAATTCTAGCAGAGACAGATTTTTGCTATGGGAACAACTAAGTGAAGCTATTTCTGAAAGGTGTGATGAACAATGGATGCTGGGAGGGGATTTCAATTCTCCTCTCCTTCCTTTAGAAAAGTTAGGAGGATTGGATGATTATTCGGATAGTATGATGGAGCTTGTTGAATTCTTTAACTCGACAGGTCTTATTGATATCCCCCTCCAAGGCACTAAGTTTACCTAGTCTAACAGGAGGAATGGAAACCATCTAATTCAAGTAAAACTAGATAGATTCTTGATTTCTACCAATTGGAATATCTTCCAATTCCTTTCTCTCTCTACTCTTCCTAGGTCTGGTTTGGATCATAATGCTTTGGTTCTGAAAAAAAATTGGATCATAATAAGGGCCCCTTCCCTTTCATATTTGAAGCTATGTGGTGCACTCATCTGAATTTTGTTTCCTTAGTTCAATCGTGGTGGGACAAACCCATCCTTGGAACTCCTATGTTCTGTTTGGTTGAAAAACTATGCAGAATTAAGCAAAAAGTGAAAGGGTGGAATAAGCTTACCTTTGGCAACATTTTTGAGTTAAAAAATTCCCTAGAAAAAGATTAAAAGAGGTTCAGGATATTATGGAGTTTGGCCTGGTGGATGAAGAGACTTGTGCAAAGGAAAGAGACCCAAGATCCCAATGGTATAAGATAAACAAAAAGGAGGAAATATTCTGGAAACAAAATTCAAGAGTCCAATGGTTGACGAAAGGGGATAGGAACACCAAATTCTTCCACCAATCTACTCTTAAACACAAAATCAGAAATAGAATTAGATCATTGGTTAAAGAGGATGGCTCTATTGTGACAATTGAAAAAGAGATTGCTAGGGGAGCAGTTAACTTCTTCTCTTCTTATCTTTTAAATCCGGTCAACGATCCCCGGGTAAATGTTGATTTTCTTCAAGTTATCCCTAATGTTATCTCAGACTTAGACTTAAGATGATGACGAATGATGTTTCTATGGAAGAAGTCAAAAAGGCTAAATTTTTTCTTTTGGAGCTTTTAAAGCCCCTAGACAGGATGGATTCCCTCTTGATTTTTTTCAAACTTACTAGGAAATTGTCAAAAATGATCTCTTTAATGCTGCTAGAGACTTTTTTAGGTTAGGAATATTGTTGAGTAATCTAAATGCTACCTTTATAGCTCTTATCCCTAAATTTTTTGATGTCTCAACGATGAAAGATTATAGGCCTATCAACCTTTGCAAAACTGTTCATAAAATTTTCTCTAAAATCTTGGTGTTTAGACTCAAACTGGTACTTGGAAAAATGATAGCCCCTAATCAAAAATGTTTTGTTCAAGGAAAAAAAATTCTTGATGCTTTTATCTCAACCCATGAAATAATTCATTCTATGGAGCATTCAAAAAATCTTGGGATGGATTTCAAAATTGACATTTCAAAGGCCTATGATAGGGTCTCTTGGCCTTTCCTTTTTGTTGTTCTTAAGAAGTATGGGATTGATGGAATATTCTTAAAGATGATTTATGCATGTGTAACTTCCCCAATGTATTCTATTCTGGTTAATGGTTTTCCTCAAGGATTCTTCTCCTGTGGTCATGGTCTCAGGTAGGGTGACCCTCTTTCTCCCTACTTGTTTATTATTGTTGTTGAAGTCCTGGGAAGGAATATTCAAAGGTTGGTGGATGTTCAAGCTCTCAAAGGTATTAAGGTTGCCTCCTCTCTCAAGCTCGAGTCCCATCGACAATTTGTTGATGATACCCTGTTGTTTGGGGAAGCTTCAATGGGGGAAGAAGGCTTGTGGAAATAGGTCCTCAATGATTATGTTGTTGTGTCTGGTCAATGCATTAACTATGAAAAAAGAAAAGTTTACTTTTTCAACACTGATCAAAAAATAAGAGATAGAGTGAAAAAAAATTGGGATGTCAAGAAGCTGAATTTCCTAATACCTACCTAGGTCTCCCTCTGTTTTCTAAGAGATTGGAAAATAATTATTGTAACCTATTATTAGAAAGAATTCAACATAAATTGGCAGGATGGAAGGGGAAGTTGCTAAGTTTTGCAGGTAAAATCCAACTACTTAAAGCCTCTCTTCAGAATATTCTTGTATATTACCTTTCTTTGTTTAAAATTCCTGCTCATATAGGGGAGAAGATAGAACAGATTCAGAGGAACTTTCTGTGGTCAAGAATAGAAGAAAAAAATATAATATCTCTTGTAAGCTGGGATAGATTCTATAGGCCTAAAAGGTGTGGGGGGTTAGGGATCTGAAGAATTAATATGCTAAATAAGGCCTTAACTACAAAAAGTAGCTAGAATCTTCTAGAAGGTTCCAAAGATTGGGTCAAAAAATTTCAAGTCAAGTACTTGAGAAACAAGAATTCTAGCTATTTCTTGTCTCAATCAGATCTTCCTTCTAGTTCAGCCTTATGGAACCATCTTATCAAGTTAATGAATATGTTGAAGTTGGGGGAAAGGAAGAGAATAGGGAATGGGATTAATACATATTTTTGGAAGGATCCTTGGATTGAGAATATCACCATGTCTACTTATGAGGATTTGAATCCCCTAAAGTGTAGTCTTCACATAATTTGTGGCAAAAAGGTGAGTGATTATATAATCTAAGAAGGGGAGGAACTAAAATAGGAGTTTGATGTTTTTTTAAGGAGAAATAACTTGCGTGGTCAAAGACAGGTGAACTGGGAT
Organism: Sequoia sempervirens; assembly: GCA_007258455.2. Taxonomy (NCBI): domain Eukaryota; kingdom Viridiplantae; phylum Streptophyta; class Pinopsida; order Cupressales; family Cupressaceae; genus Sequoia; species Sequoia sempervirens. The sequence goes on along the minus strand of VDFB02012978.1, from coordinate 25,824 downwards.
CCACTCCTCATCAACCTGCATAATTTGATTTGGGAGGTGAAGTGTTTTGATAGAAAAAGGGAGGATGAGTGGCTCTGGAAAAGCAATTCATCAGGTTATTTTTCAGTTAGAAAGACCTATGAAGACTTGGTGAGGGCTTAGTATGTTGCTCCTCCTCCCTTCTAGAAAGGGGTTTGGATTAAGAATCTGATTCCTAAAATTAATTGTTTTTGGTGGACTACTGCCCATGGCAATATCATCACCATTGATAACTTGGTCAAGAGAGGTTTACATTTGGTTAATAGGTGTTCTCTATGTAAGCAGGAGGAAGAATCGATAATTCATCTATTCTTCCATTGCAATTGAGTGAGGGATGTGTGGTCCAATGTTTTGCAATTGTTTTCTTCAGATTGGGTGTTTCCCAATTCAATGAAGTTGTTTATAGAAGGATGGTCAAACTGTCCTTTCTCTCATAATGTTATAGTAGATTTGTGGAATCAAGTCCCTCCCTTTGTTACATGGGGGTTATGGAAGGAGAGAAATAATAGAATTTTTAGACCTGTGGAGAGAAGCAGTGGGGAGGTGTTTCAGGTAATTAGAATTCAAATTAAGGAAAATATTGAGGCAAGTAGATACAACGTCTCCAACACCTAGCCGAACTACAAGGAAATGAGAATAAAAAAAAATTGGGGTATAGGGAGAGACTTAACTAATCTAAATTGGTCCAAGATTCTTAATAGGATGGGTACTTTCTGGAGTCCTCCTCTGAAATATTGGGTGAAGTGCAACTTTTATGACTGCTCAAAAGGCAACCCAAGTCAAACTAGAGCTAGAGGCTTGGTGAGAAACTAGAAAGGTGATTGTATTATGTGTTTTGGAGTGAACCTAGGTGTCTTCTCTAACAATAAAGAAAAAGATATGGCTGCTCTTGGTGCCTTCAATTTCCTAAAGGAGTTGGGTTTTAAAAATGTTATCATCAAAGGGGACTCAAAGTTAATTGTGGATATTTTAAATGATGAAGTTGCTCCCCCATGGGAAATTAAAGATATTATAAACGAATGTAAAGTAATTAAAAAATATTTTACTATTTGTTGGGTTCAACATGTGTATAGGGAAGGGAATAAAGCCACTGATTGTGCAGCCAATGTGGCACTGGGGTGTAGGGGTTGGACATGGTGGACCAATGGAAATATGTTTCTGCCTCTTAGAGATGTCATCCTTAATGAAAAGTTTGTAAATGAATATCAAATGTGTAACCGATAATTTAGTTGTTGGGGAGACGAAAGGGTACCAAGTGGTGTTGTCAAGCTTTCTCAGTAATGATGGCTTAAGGTGTACATGCAGGTATTGGAGGATCCTCGAGGGAGATAATCTCATTAATTTCCCTTTAAAGAGTATGTTAAAAAATCACATACAGATTTTGGATTTGATAAAGGCTATCATTTCAATATGTGTCGAAAAGCCCTTTGTTAATTATTCACATATTTCTATAGAGGGAGAAGGAAAGAAGTTAATTATGGATGTTATTGCTTGTAAAATTCATAATTAATTTTGGGTTTTGAGAAATGTGAGGTTGGCTTCCCTAACAAGAAACTTCTTGAATTTCCATTCTATCATGGGTCCGATTTTTGTTTGGGTTTTTAGCGTTGGCTACAGTCAGGGAAGAAAGCAGATTGTGGGGGAGAGTATGAAGACAAGCCAGTCTCAGCATAAGAACTTGAAAAGGAGCAAGGGAGATATGAGAAAAATAATTGATCCACCTAACTACCAAGCTCTGAAACATAATAGCGACCTTTGGAGTTTGTTTGAGAACACGGGAATGGCCTCATTCTTCTAATCTCTGAGAGGCTATAACGAAAGTTTAATGTCAAAATTCACTAATTCTTGGAGGAAAGGTTGGGTTTCTATAGGTGCTATGAAATTTTAGGTTACTTCTCATTTCATAGCCGAGGCCACAGGGTTGCAATATGCTAGACTGAAGGTTGCCAAAAAAAATGGAGTTGATTACCAAAGATTTGTTGATAATTTTATGCATGATGGAGAAAATCTCAAGCAGTTCCAGAATGGGTATGCCAGACTCGAACTTCCTCCTCCTTTTTCCCTTGTGATTCTATTTGTTATGCGTTATTTTACTCTTGAAGGTTGCTATATGTCTAGTCATTGTTACCACTTTCCCCTTTTAAATCACATTAGACATGGTGAGTGCATAAAATTTCCTTTTTACCTTTTGTCCTCAATGCAGCTTAATATTGAAAAAGGATCTTACCCGCCCATTCATCGGGGTCTTATGCTCACTCTGTATAAATTTTCCCTTGCCCAAAATCCCCATGGTAATCCTCTAAATTCAAGAATTGAGCACCCCAACCAGTCGGATGAGGACATTGTTGAACTGCGGGGGGTGGACAACCCTGATGTTGGTGAACCCCTGGTTGTTGAACAACCTCCCCGCAACCCACTTGTTGTTGTGCGAGATGTTTTCTTATCCCTTCCTAAAGAAACTCTCTGGTGGAAAATGTGTCTAATCCTTCTACTCCTCAGTCCCAGAAAAGTGAGGATTTGAAGAATGTTGACTTACTGCTTACTAGAGCTACCCCTGAAAAGAGGAAACACTCTCCCCTACTGTTAGAACCCCCAAAATCCAAGAAACTCAGACGTGATATCAATCCTAGTGATGTTATTCATATTTATGAGGATGTGAACCAAAAGGAGGTCAAGGAGACTTTATAGGGATAGGGGAGTGGTGGTAGTGGTGGTAGTGGTGGAAGAAGGTCTACCTAGATGGCGAAGGTGGCCTCCAAAGAGAAAAAGGGGAAACAAAAAGTGTTTGTGGATGTGGAGGAAGTCCTAGGTTATGAGGAGTTTGAGGCTCAGGAAGATGAGGAATCTGAAGATTTTTATTTTGAGGACAACCTATGAAATGGGGGAAGATGAATTGGAGGAAAAATATGAGGAAGAGGAGGAGCATGCAGAGCCGTATGAGGAAAAGACTGAAGTTGGGAATGAACAGGATGTCAGGTTTTTTAGATTGGAGAATAAAACTGAAGTTTTGAGTAATGAATTTTTAAAAAGTAGATTAACCTTCTTGTAGGTCCAATTCGAGGATATGGAAAAGGAATTGGTTACTCTGATGAGATTCACTAACAAGTTGATGAGACGTGCGATGCTAGGAGCGGCCTTGGGAGAAACAAAGCTTACCAAAAAATTGAAGAAGCAAGGGAAATCTGACACCTTGAAATTGTTGGATGAAACAGAGGGACCTGATTAGCATGAATATGTGGTTCTCTTAGGAGAGTATGGGGACCTGTTAAAGAAAGCTAGTTAATAGCTTGGCTTGTTGTTTTTTTCTACTTTTTGATGGGTTTTTTGAATTATACTTATATTTGGGACTGTTCGGTTATTTTCTTTAAGATTTGGTGGAATACCACCTAGAATATTGTGGACTTCATTAATGGTCTTTGTAGTTTAAAGTATGCCGGTAAAAACTTCTTGTTTTTGATAGATAATGGCTGGACTATGGTTATGGTTTTAAATTTGGGCCTGCAAGCCAAGTTGATGTTGTTTTTTGGTTAAGATGGTGGTGTTGTTTCCCACCTCTGCTACTCTTTTTGATCTGCTTTTGTACTATGGGATCAAGGCCCTTCCTTGCTTATCTTATCAAAAAAAAAATTGGACCCTAATTTTTAATATGCATATTTAATGTGTTGCAAAAAGAGAACTTTGTTTTCAAAGTGCATCATGAAAATAATTTAATAAGTATTGATTTGTGTATTTGAATAATTTATTATTAGAACTTAATTACCTTATTTATAATATGTTTACCTTGTAATATATTGGATTACAAAATCATGTTAAAGTGATTGTGAAATCAATGATAATACTTTTGTCTAATCATAAATAGTAATTACGTAAGTATACATATGGAAAGAGAGAGATTCATATAGTAGTAGGCTTATTCTTGTACTTTAATGAGTAAAAATAATCATTAGTGTCCTTGACTATGAATGTCAAGATTTGTGATTTGCTAGAAATAAAAATAATAGCTAGTGAGCAACTTGCCTTCACAATACTTTATTCTTCAGTGTTTTAATCTGAATTATATGACTACTAAAATTATAAGAGAGTAATTGGTATTGTTCTATAGCCTGTAATTAATGCTTACCAAATTGTAGGAGGGTTTTGTTTTGGGGTAATATATGTCATAAGATTTAAATAAAGAAACATGTTTCATACTTTTTTGTCCCCATGGAAGTTTTTAGAACATGATACTACTTTAACATGCATTTTAATGTATATATCACAATTGCACAAAAGGTTTATATATCATAATCACATAAAAGTTTTATAGAGTAAACCTTTTGACCACCCTTACCATCATGGAATTTCATTTGTCCTTATGTCATTCCTTTATACTTGTGTTGACATATTTTATTAGATTGTATACTTTATTAAGCAATTAGTTGATGCCCTTTTATTATGGTCCTAGCAAGGTAAATTTTTTATTTGTAAACCAAATATAAGATATGGTTCATGGATGTAATAGGGTCTTAATTGGTAACTCATGCTATAGTGAAATATTTGGATTAGTGTTATATGATAGGAGTGTATTTAAAACTTCCCTCAATGTTTTCTTTATTAAAATATTACTTAAGGTATGGTTATGATAGAGGCCTTTATTGGGTGTCGATTATGAAATCTTCTATTGACGTTATTCCAATATTTATAATCGAGGCACATTTTTTTAAGAGTCTTCTTTTGATATGTTAACATTATCATTGTTGTGTGAGTTGATGGCATGATGGAGTTTTATGCTAAGAATTTTTATTTTTTTTACCTAGTGAATTATATCCCCCTTTGCTATCCAACCATGGGAGAGATGATTGAAGTCCAGTTGTCGAACTACAGTTCCTCTATGAATTATATATGTAGGCAAGGCCGTCAAAGATGAGCCCCCGAGAAATTAGATCCAACCCCTAGGGTTTTCTCTCTTTTCATTACCTTGTGTTAATACTGATATAATGTATTGGCATAGCTTGTGGCTTGATTGTGTGCTTTGGAAATGAAATTTTACAAGTTAGTCATATGTTGTAATCTAAATTTGAAATTTTCATTTTGTCCTTAACTATATTTTAGTGTAAAGTTTAGGGAATTACATTTGGTATCAGAGCCTGGTTGCAACACTAGAATCTTTGGGTAATGATGTTTCCGATGTGGTTTTTTTTGTGTGAATATGTTGTGTGCTTGTCTCCTTGTTGTGATTGATGGTTGAAGTGACCTTATGAGATCCTGAGTCGCTTTCATCATTCTTTAATAATTTTGGTTGTGAGAGAGTTAATTAAAAAGGAAATTTAACTATGTTGTTATATTGATTGAGCATTATGTAACCTCATGTGGATGATGTATTTGAATATGAAGAAGTTTAAATAGCTTAGTTTGTAAATTTTTGACTTACTAAGATTTAAATATAAATGCACCTATGTACCCTCTCATAGGACTCGTAAGTTTTTAAGATGAACAAGGTTAGGAAAATTAAATGTGTCAATTGGATCTTCCATTCATGTTGGTGAGCATGTTATGGTGAATTTTCTTTGTGAAAACCAAGTCAATTTGCAATAAAAATGGAAATGAAAACAAAGTGAATGGCTAGAAAATGTTAGCTCAATTAATGGATATTGTCATTATAATATTCACCCTTGTTCTATCCTATAACCATGAACCTTATGGATATGAAGGGATGAGTTTTAAGGCATTGCTATTGTGTAGAAAATACAACCTTACTAAAGTACAAAATCATCTAACTTCATAATGCAAGTGAATAACTAAGTGTAAAACACTATAACTCTTAATTATAAATATATGTGCCTTGGGATGGGTTGAAAATACAATTCTTCTCTTGTGTGTGGAGAAATGAAGTGCCTTCCAATAGTGCCTATTACCTTGAAATCAATTGAATGTATATTTTGTGTAAGTTATCTTGTAGATATGAAAGAAAGGTGTGTGATTGGGTAAAGGACCTTGGTCCCAAAATTGTATTCCTACCCTAAGATGTATGCATGAACTTGTGTATGGAATCAATTAGCATTTGAGTAAAATTTTAGAGATAAAAGAGGATGTAGGACCATGTGCATAGTAAATCGCTAAAATGGTGGTAGGGAAAATAATGCATTTGTAAACATCGCAATATTAAACCTCAAATCTAAGATCATATTCATTGCTTGGTATGCCTGACAAGTAGGATGTTATGTGTGTTATAGCTTCTATTCATTGATGACAGTTAAAGTTCCCAATTTATTATTATTGATAGAAAATTGAATATAAACATTGACTCATTAAATCCTGTTTATAGATGCAAACATTAAATGCATGACTAAGTAATTTTTTAGTGAAAAGAATGTTGTGCATGTGGTGCTAATAAATTGGACTATGTTTTCTATATCATGTGTTGAGTATTGGGTAGCCTTGTTTAAGAATATGTTTTAACATGAATATGTATGTCATTTGGTAGAATATAATATTTTGTGGTTTAATTATGTATAAGGAAAGGGTTTGTTGCTTTAAAAGATGAAAATTGGAAATGAAGTTATTTTGTAATGGTGCTTATGTTGTGTGTTGTGGAAATTTTGTGGATAGACCAAGTGGTAAAAGTAAGTATATTTTGCATCTTTGACTCACATGGAATGGAGTGATAAAATTCTCGATAGTGATGTGATTTGTTATGTGGAAACCAGTAAATGTGTTGTGCTCCCAAGTATGAGATATCAGGTATCCTACTTGGGATAAGGGTGAGGGGATGTCAGGAATGAACCTAATATATATACCCTTCATAATCATGTTGTGTGTAACTTAACTAGTTGTGGAATGGTGTAAATAGAAAATGTGTGGATGTGTTCCTACAGAAAGAGATGTGATGTACTCATTTGTGAAAGTCTTGTTCGTATGTTAAATGTGTACCCCTAGTGTACGGCTCCCCCAATGGGATTGAGATGTGATCTGATTTAAGGATCTATGACATTTGCTTCGAATGCTTACATTAACAATTACAAACCAAAAGTGCTTAATTATAATTAAACGCATGAACGAAATTTAAATAACGAAATTACAAAGTAATTAAAGAAAGAAAAGAATGAGAGATAAAGAGAGTGCAAACCAAGATTGATAACGGAGTTCATCGTTTAGAACGACGTCTCTGAGCCCCTCTCTAATGAGTGGACTGATTCAATTATTCCTCCAGAAATTCAGTTACATTTGTTGGCAGGACCTCCCCTTGGTTTACAAAGAAATTTACAAATGAACTTCCAAAGTGTGTGGAAACAAGCTTCTCCAAAAGCATCGAAATACAATACTTTCGCCAAGGAAAAGAATCTCTCACACTTGCAAAATTCTTCCAAAATCACTTGCCTTCACACCCCCATTCTACCCCTTTTTATATTACATTTTTTGCCAAAATTGGTGTAAAACCAATTAACTACCCAATCTCCCTTACATAGAGAAAATTTCGATAAGATCCCCTTATGATTCCCAAAAGGATAATATCCCCTCAAGATAATTTATTTTTCCATTTGAATGGTTATGAAGGGATTTATTCCCTATCAATTTGGGGATGTAGTTTGAATAGGCTCCTTAATTTAGGAATAATATTCCTAATATTCTCAAATAGATGGGTATAAAATTTCCATGGTTTAAAAATTTATGAAATAGCCTTATTTTAAGGCATTTTATGGCAAAAATTAATTAAGTTTTAGAGAGAATGGGGGTGGTGGTCCCAACACACTCCCCTCCTCTTTAGCTCCTCCTTTAAGTGGGGGATGTGTTCCCCATTAATGTGGGTCACCCCCCATACCATGGGTGGTGTCCCACTTAATGTGGGTCGCCCCTCATGGATGGGTGGGGTCCATCTTATTTTAAAAAAAATAGATACTTTATTTTTTTATTTAATATATATATATATATATTAATTTTAGCCAAAATAACTTTTTCCACATGGAGGGATGAGGTATTGCCATATGTCAAGGTCTGATTGGTCATTGGGCTGATTGGGCGCTGACGTCGTCAGGTTGGCCCAATCTTTGACCTTCCATAACTTTGTCATACAGACTCCGTTTTTCATGAAACGAACTCTGCCAGAATCATGGCTACGAGCACTACACAATGGTGCTGACTTTGATTAGTTATAATGACTTTGATTTTTTCCCTTTTTTCTGGCCTGGTTATGAGAGTTGACATACCAAAATTGGAGAAAATGGAGAATTTCAAAATTTGACAAAAATCCTCTGGATTAGTCCTCCCTATTGGAGAGCTTTTGGACCTCTAAAATTTGGTCACTCAGAAAGTAAGTGAGGGTAAATTTCTCTCACTTTACCAATCTCCATCCACTTTTCCTTGCTTGGATGCATCCTTTTTAGACCCACTTGGAGGTATTCAATTGCTCCTCTTTGTGAAGTCCTGGTGTTCCTGTCGAGGATGACATCTTTAGGAAACTCTTACATGTACTCTAGTGAAAGGTCGTCAACTAATGGAACTTGCACTTCAGCCTCCTCATCTAGTATCATCGGAGGTTCGTACAACTTCAATTTCTCAACGTTGACTACCGAGTAAATCTGCATGTATGGAGGAATATTAAGGCAGAAAGCATTTGTGCCAATATTTTCTAGAATTTTGAATGGACCATATCTGATCGGATTGAGCTTCCTTCCTTCACCTTGCATTCTTTCCTTGCTTAGGTGTAACCAAACTCTGTCTCCAACTTGGAAATTATGATCGTTGCGATGCTTGTCATGATGAGCCTTGTACTTTGCTTGACTCTTTTCCAATTGTGCTTCTACAGCCTGATGAACTGTTTGGACCTTCTGGATGAACTTTAAAGTCCTTTCTGCATCAAAGCATCCATCTTCAACATCATTTTTTCCAAAATTAAATTCCATTGGTGTCTTTAGAAAGTAACCAAAGCAAGTCTCAAAAGGAGACCTCTTTGTAGAAGAATGGGTTGCATGGTTGTAGGCATGTTGCACATAATGAATACTTTCATCCCACAACTTAGGATGCTTGCTGCAATATCCTCTGAGCATATGCGTGATTGTCCTATTGACTACCTCTGTCTGTCCATCGGTCTACGGATGGAAGGTTGTAATCTTCTTCAGTTTAGTATCCATAAGTCCCCATAAGACTGACCAAAACTCCCCAAAGAATCGAGAATCTCGATCTGATACAATGGAAGTGGGTAACCCAAAGTGAACCCATACAAACTGAAAATACATATGAGTTGTCAGTTTAGTAGTGACTTTCTTTTTACATGGCATAAGAATACACATCTTGCTGAACTGATCAACTACTACATGTAAATAGTCATGCCCTTTCCTAGACATAGGTAACCCCCTGACAAAATCCATAGATACACTTTCCCATGGTCGGGATGGTATAGGTAAAGGTGTGTACAACCCCAATTTCCTATTACTTGGTTTGCTAGTTGCACACATCACACAACCCTTAATATATTTTTTTATAATTTCTTGCATTCGAGGCCAGTAGCAATATTTTTGTAGTTGTGCCAAAGTTTTACTAACCCCAAAATGTCCTGCAATTAGCGATGTGTGTACCTCTCTGATTACATTTGTTTGTTCATTCTTTGGAATGCATAATTTTCCTAAGTGATACAAGAGTTTATCATGCACATAGTAATCCTTTTCTTCTACTTGTTTTCCTTGGATTAGAGTTGCATAGATATCCTTAAAATTTTCATCAGTAGCATATTGTTCTTCAAAAATTGCATGCATCATAGAACTATTTTTAAGGATTATCGAAGCATTAGAAACTGGAAGTCTAGAAAGCATATCTGCTACTTTGTTATGGGCTCCTTTCTTATACTTAATGACTAAGTGAAACTATTGTAAAAATCTCATCCACCGAAAATGCCTACTTTGTTGTAGCTTAGTTTGTGAATGCAAATATTGTAATGGTTGATGATCGGTATGGATTATTGTTTCCTTTCCCATTATATAATGTTTCCATTTCTTAACACTCTATACTAAAGCGTAAAGTTTTTTATCATAAGTTGGATAATTACATACTACACTAGAAAAAGTTTCAGAGTGGTAATAGATCGACTTACCTCCTTGTGTCAATACTGCTCCCATGGCGAATCCACTCGCATCTGTTTTGATCTCGAATGGTTGGTGTAAATCTGGTAGAGCCAGGACTGGTGTAGTGCTTAACTTTTCCTTCAGTGTGTCAAAGGCCTTCTGTTGTGGTCCTCCCCACTGAAAATTTATCTTTGTACTTGTTAATGCATGCAACAGTGATGTGATGAAGGAGAAGTTTGCAATAAACTTCCTCCAGTACTGGACAACACCAAAAAAACTCCTGACTTTAGTTACAGTACTTGGCTTAGGCCAGTTTACAATTGCCTCGACCTTTGTAGGGTCGACTTTCAATTGACCATTCCCTATGATATAACCTAAGTACACAAGAGATGTCTTTGCAAACTTGCATTTAGACATCTTTACATAGATTTTTTATTTTCTTAGTACATCAAAAACTTTTTTAACATGACTTACATGGTCTTCCCAAGACTTTCTAAAAACTAGGATATCATCAATATATACAATAAAAAAATAATCAATATAAGGATGAAAGATTTCATTATTGACTCGCATGAATGTGGCGGGTGCATTGGTAAGCTGAAGGGCATAACCATCCATTCATAAAGTCCTTGTTTTGTCTTGAAAGCAGTTTTCCAAATATCATCCTCTGCAAATCTAATATGATGATAACCACTTCGCAAATCTAATTTAGAGAAATAAATTGCATGCTTAAGTTGATCAAGCAAGTCATCAATTCTAGGAAGCAGATACCTATTTTTGATGGTGATTTTGTTCAATGCCCTGAAGTCGATGCACATCCTCCATGTTCCATCTTTATTTGGAACCAAAATGATCAAAGAACCACAAGGTGATGTGCTTGGATGAATCACTCCTCTATCGACGAGCTCCCAAACTTGCTTTTTGATTTCATTTTGCATGATAGAAAAATGATACATGCCAATATTAGGTAGTGGCACATCCTGTTGCAATTGAATTTCATGTTGAATATCTCTTTTAGGAGGCAATCCTTTTGGTTCCTAAAACAAGTCATCATAAGCGGATAGAACTTTGACCAATTCAGCCTTATGTTTAGGACCACTTCCTTTAAATTCCTTAGATGTTTCATCTTCTTTGGCCTTAGCAAGCATTAACACAAAGCTTTTACTAGAGTTCACTAATCTTTTCATTTGACCAACATTAACTAGTGCAAGACTAGTTTTGACTTTGTGTGCATGTACAATATATTCAATCCCATCCTTAAATAGGTGATACTTGTTTTCCTCCCTAAAGAAGATAGCTTTACGGTCGTACAAATATGGACTTCCTAACACAAGTCCACAAATATCTAAAGGTACAACATCCGCTACAACCTCATCTTTAAAGTTTGCAGTGATTGCAAAACTAAGCTTACATTATTTTGTGACTTGTAACTAGGCATCATTACAAACCCATCCCCAAGGGTATGGCTTTAGATGAGGATTTGTAGTCAGATTTAGCTTTTTAACAACTTCTTTATATATGAGATTAACTTGTGAACCCATGTCAAATAAAGTATCAACCTTAGTGTGTTTAGTTATCACATGGGTATGAAAAATTTCATTCCTTTGCTTATCTACTTTAGGTTGCTTACTTGTACTTGCAGAAATACTTGATTTAGATGCAAGAGATATATATATTTTTTAACTTGAATTCCGGTGGCAGTTATCTTCGTCTCGTCCTTAGAATTTGATCCAAGATCATGTTGTGCTATAGCAGCTATCTTATGCTTCCCTTTGTTTCCACCGTACCTTTTTGGCCTAAGTTTTGGATGTAGTTTTCAGCACTTAGAATCTTTGTGTCCTTCTTTCTTACAATGAGAATAGGTGGGTTTTTCACCCTCTTCTTTACCATGGCTATCTTTTTTCCTTTTCCTTTATCTTTACCCTTAGGTTTCCCCTCAGACTTAGATGGTTTCTTTGAGAAATTATGACTGAAAGTGTTCTTACCCCTTGACTCTAAATGAGTGGCTTGGACTGACACTTCATCCAAATCATTAGGAATCAACATTAGAATAGTATGTCTTAGGTAAGAATGCAAACCACCTATGTACTTGAGTAATGTATCCTAAGTATACAATGGAACATTTAAAGCAATAGCCCATTTTCTAAACTCATGAGTGTAATCTTGAACAGACTGACCCTTATCTTGCCTAAAGGTTTTCCAATTCATGGTTAATTGTTTCATATAACCTAAACGATAAAACTATTTTTTAAGAGCAGCAATAAATTCCATCCAAGTCATATTGACCTTACCATGGTGAGCAATTTCCTCCTGAGTCCTACTCTCCCACCAGGTGAGAGTTGTACCTCCCAACCAGAGAGTGGCTAACTAAATCATAGAAGCATATTCTATTAGCCCTTGAATCCTACAATAGACTTCTACCTATTGGATCCAATCATCTATTTTTTTGGCATTTAACTCACCACAATACTTAGGCAACTCAAATTTTACATCAATTTTAATAATAGGCTTAGACTTGCTTTTGAAAGGATTAACAGTAGTAGAAGAGGAAGAAGAAGGGGAAGATGGAGAAGAAGGGGAGGATGGAGGAGATGGAGCTTCTAGATCTTTTCCTCCTTTGTCCTTTCGATCTTCCTTCTTTTCTTGCTTCGACGAATCTCCCTTTTTGCGCTTCTTCTTTTCCACATACAACTCTTCCACCATAGCCTTCATTTCCAGGAAGATTCACTGGAAAGACTTATCATCAAGCTCTTGCTCGGTGATTTTCCCAGCTTTAGTTTCATCCATTGTTGGCAAAGTCCTTCGTTTGCCGATCTCAAGATTGTATTCTTCAAGTTTTCCTTTTCCTTGTTGAAGCTTCGAGCGCGTAATCATTCAAATCTGCAATACTAGTCAAAGCACGGCTCTGATACCAATTTGATCTTATTTAAGGATCTATGACATTTTCTTCAAATGCTTACATTAACAATTACAAACCAAAAGTGCTTAATTATAATTAAACACACGAACGAAATTTAAATAATGGAATTACAAAGTAATTAAAGAAAGAACAAAATGAGAGATAAAGAGAGTGCAAACCAGATTGATAACGAAGTTTTTTTATTAGAAAAACTATGTCTCTAGGCCCCTCTCCAATGAGTGGAACAATCCAATTATTCCTCCATAAATTCGGTTACATTCATTGGTAGGACCTCCCCTTGGTTTACAAAGAAATTTACAAATGCACTTCCAAAGTGTATGGAAACAAGCTTCTCCAAAAGCACGAAAATACAATAATTTCTCCAAGGAAAACAATCTCTCACACTTATAAATTCTTCCAAAATCACTTGCCTTCACACCCCCATTCTACCCCTTTTTATATTACATTTTTTTCCAAAATTGGTGTAAAACCAATTAACTATCCAATCTCCCTTACATAGAGAAAATTCTAATAAGATCCCCTTCTTATGATTCCCGGAAGGATAATATCCCCTCAAGATAAAAAAATTTTCCATTTGAATGGTTACGAAGGGATTTATTCCCTATTAATTTGGGGATGCAGTTTGAATACCTAGCTCCTTAATTTAGGAATAATATTCCTAATATTCCCGAATAGAGGGGTATAAAATTTCCATGGTTTAAAAATTTATGTAATAGCCTTATTTTAAGGGATTTTATGGCAAAACTTAATTAAGTTTTAGAGAGAATGAGGGGTAGTGGTCCAAGCACACTCCCCTCCTCTTTATCTCCTCCTTTAAGTGGGGGATGTGTTTCCCATTAAGGTGGGTCGCCCCCCATACCATGGGTGTTGCCCCACTTAATGTGGGCCACCCCTTATGGATGGGAGGGGCCCATCTTATTTTTTTTAAAATATATACTTTATTTTTTTATTTAATATATATATATATATATATATTTAATTTGATTTTTTTAATTTTATCCAAAATAAATTTTGCCACATGGAGGGATGAGGTATTGCCATATGTCAAGGGTTGATTGGCTATTGGGCTGACTAGGCGATGACGTCATCGGGTTGACCCAATCTTTGACCTTCCATAACTTTGCCATACAGACTCTGATTGACTTTGTTCAAGTTGTGTTGGAGTCAAGATCTCAAGCACTTTCTAATGATACCAGAACTGGAGAAAATGGAGAATTTCAAAATTCGATGAAAATCCTTCGAATCAAGATGCCTAGTAGTGTAAATAGGGGTTGAGGGGTGAGAGAACTCCAAGTGGGAATGCCATGGTTTCCCTTGGATGTGTTCCTAACCTACTCCCCAACATATGAGAGCCACACTTGTTGGTTCATAGTGCAAGCCTATTCCTTGATGTTTATAACCCATGGGTAAAGGATGGAATTACTTGGACCATATTGATTACAGACTTTGGATACTTCAACAATGCAAGTCATTGATACTATGTGTAGACACTAAAAAGTGTCCTAGGCCTACGACCCTTAACTTCTTCATAATTTTGTCATCTTCATTTCTCATAATTAAATAATGTTAATTATTTAATTATGTTCTAAAGTCATATGTCCTCTATTAATTACATAACTTTAATTATTTAATTCATTCATTCTTACTTTTATTCTTTCTTGATTAATTAAATAAATATTATTTATTTAATTATGTTGGTAATCTAATCTATCTTCTTTCTAAAATTAAATAAACTATTATTTAATTAATGTCTATGACACTTTCAACTATAATTAAATAATCACTTTAATTATTTAATTATTCCTTAACCTTTTCTCTCTAATATTAAATAAATCTTTATTTATTTAATTTAATCCCAAAATCTTGAATGTTGAATTAAATCATTATTTAATTCACAAAAGGATTTATCTATATCATATTCTTGTATAATTAGAGAATCTCTTAGTTATATAATTAGTCATTTATCACTTATGTCTAGATTTATATTGATCATTCAGTTATTTGGTGAGATAATGTCTTATTGTCTCTAATGAACAGTCTTTTTGTGTTGATCACCTTGTCAATATTATCTTCTACATGCAATCTTTATCCTTATGTGTCTCAACTAGTTTCCACCAGTGATTAAATTATTATTTAATTTAATCTCCACCATTTATGCTTTATCACTTACACTAATTTAACCCTAATCTTATTGCATGTCACATCTTTTAATCTTAATCATCAATTTATCTTTTAATCTGAGTCTTTCATTCAAAAATCATATTTTCTATAAATTGTCTTTACCTCTATCATTATGACTCCTCTCAAAATCTTATGAGTTTTGGAAGCAACTTTAGAATCTTCAATGTTTTTCTATTATCATTATCATGAGGCCATATTTGCATACTTAAATAAAATATAAGGGAAAGTATCATACTATAGTGAAATGGAGAAGGATAATGGAGGTGATTCACGGAATCGCATGTGTGTTTGGTAAAATCATTCGTTTATGCAGGTTTTTATAGTTTTCCATTGTTCTTGATTATTAGCTTAGGTTAAGTTTGATTTATGCTTTGTATTGCTAATCCTAGAATTTTCCCTATGCTACATCTGGTGAAACTTACATGAAGGAAAAAATTTCTACAAATTTTGTATGGTTTTCTATATACGATTCGACACAATCACTAAGACAAAGTGACGGATCCGCCTGTTATTTCACCGCAACCGCCAACAACATGAACCGCATCCACTATACTGCACCATAACTGCCATCCCATAAGCCATAATTGATTTTTCTACAATGCATCTAATCCATTTTGTGCACCGCATCTATCATTCCATGATGCAACTACCTAGTTTTGGGTTTGTTTTTAAATTTCTGCATTTTCGATTAGTAGGTTAGGATTTTTTTATTACTAATAATTTGTTTGCAATGTGTGGCAAGAGAATTTAATGTTTGTTTTGTAGGTTCATTTGGCCAAGATCTAAAGCTACAATTCTCGTTTGTCGAAGGCTAAAATTGAAACTAATTATCTGCATAGCTTAGATCATATTTCATTTGGTGCTTAAAATTAATAACTGTTTACTGTGCTTAGTGCTTTTGCACACTCTGTTAGATTAAATCTTGATTTAATAATAAAAGTATCATCTCCCCTTGTGCACTTGTGTGATCCTAGGTGTAAGAGAGATTGTTATTAACTCTAGAGGGCCTATATTGGTGGGAAAAAGTACTCACCCCAAGATGACTCAAACTAGAAACAAGCTAAAGCCAGGCTACTCCTGACCAGCATATAAATGTGAATGCTAATGGAAAACTTAGCATTACAGGTGTGGATGTTTTATACAAACAAGTGATTCCCTCAGTACCCATGTGGTACGTTAAAACCTATAGAGTGTAACCTCTATAGGCTAGGAAACCTCCTTATCAGAGCTAATCTTTCCTTGTGTATAGCCACCTTAATAGGTGTCCTTATTAAAAGCCATTTGTTATAGATTACCAAAATCCTTCTATTTGTTGGTGCAAGAGGTTGGACCTCTGAAGTCGTCCCATATTTTCACAGTTCTTAGTAGAGATGAAGAGTTTTACATGGGAGATTCATGAGAACTTGAAGCTTGGTTGACCTGAAGAAGTGAGTGTCATGGATGAGAGACAATGTGACTTAGCTTCTAATCATTTGCTTTGAATAAGTGCGGCTGGAGAAATCCAAGTGGAAACTCAGAAAATATTGTGTTGGCCAACCATAGGATTGTACTTGTCTATTTGAAATCAAATGTTTTCACATCAAAACCAAACCAAAACAAAGTGTTTTCTGACTATCTTTTGTTTTACCAAAATTTGATCAAAATAAGACTAAAACAAACCTGCAAACTTTGCCAAAATTTTAGAAAAATCAAATCTTATTTATAGTGAACTACATCTGTTATTAAGAACCGCACCTACTACTGTAAACTACACCTACTACTGTAAACCACATCTGATACCGTAAACCGCAACTGACTGTCAAATGACACATTTGTTAAATCTAAACCACAATTTCCTAAAAAAAAAATTCCATTATCACAGTCTGAGATCAAATAGTCAAAACATGTCTCTAATTATCCTTTCACAATGATCTCTAAATAGAAACCAGAAATATTTTCTCACACTTTTCATCATTGCACCTTTTAGTATCATTTAGCCATAGCAATAGACATACTAGTTGTGAACCTTAGTTACAATTTAGAGTCCTCATTATCTTCATATCAATCAGACTTTTTAGGACAGTCACCTTTGTAGATTTTAAAATAGGCCAACTTTCCATGCTTTGGATAAACCTTTCCTTCAACGAAAATTGTCATAGAACCAAGTCATATGTCACACTAGTTATCTTTTGCCATTTTGGTGAGTCTTTTCTATCTTGTCAATCCTATTGGGAACTCAATTTGTCTCTTACAAAATGTCCTTTGAAAAACTAAATTGAAGCCTTAGTTAAACTTTGCATGGTTGGTAACCTCTTCTTAAATCTCCCAAAGTTGATTACCTTTAAAAGCTTGCCTACACTTTATCATACTTAGACAAAGTCATGTTAGTACACCATCATTTTAGACATTAATCAGCATTTAGTATCCTTTATATTTTCCAAAAAAGACCAAAAAATATAGTTGCATTAGCATTCATTCCTTATATTAAAAAAATCCAAAAAGCATAGACTAAAATCATATCATTCATAGTCATAGTTCTACATCATCCGCATTTGAGCATATTTTACATGGTCGAAACAAGGTCCAAAAGGAAATAAAGAGAAATGGATTACCCACAAGGCTTTATCAATCCATTTTCAACCCCCCCACAAGGGACATCAAGACCACACAAAACCTTACTATAAAAATGTGTCACTAGAGACCAACAAGGATGTGTTATAGTTGAAGACTTAGACGTTGTTTCGCAAGGAGCATTGCCTCTAAAGACCTCTATATTTTCCCTGAAGACCTTCGTATTTCCCCTAAAGCCAAACAAAAGACCGCATTCACTTTCCCATGGGGTACGTACTGTTGGAATGTCATTCCCTTCAGACTAAAAAAGTAGGTGCAACCTATCAAAGAGCTATGACCACCATATTTCATGATCTCATGCACATATTGATGGAAGACTATGTTGATGATCTTTTGGAAAAATACTTGACACATGGTGATCACTTAAGAGTCCTGGAAAATATTTTCAAATGGATAGAAGAATATAAGGTCCACCTAAATCCAAAGAAATGTGTCTTCGATGTGACATCAAGAAAGTTTGCATATCATGGGTATATGTTTGGAGGGGCATACAACTACCTCCTCCTCATCCTTCCTCTCCCTAATTTTACATTGGGGCATATTGTTGACTTATTTTCTTTGAGACAACTCGATAAAATGCATTATGTCAAAGAGGGGTAAAATGTAGACACATAAAAATGACCTAGGCCTTCAGGTTGCATTTTTCTATGTCAAACTTCTTCCTCACATAATTAAATTATTTAATTATGTCCTAATTTACACTATTAATTAAATAATTCCTAATTATTTAATTAATTCATGTCCTATATTCCTCTATGATTGTTTAAATAAATAAATTGTATTTGTTTATTTAAATATGTCACTAACTGATCTTTACTCCTATAATTAAATAAGTTTCAAATTTATGTAATTACTCATTTTCATCTACAAATTAAATAATTACCATTAATTATTTGATTTGTTCATTTTCTCCTTCAATTAAATAAAATTATTTATTTAACCCACTTTTCATCCCACAAAGTAAATAATTAAAATAATTATTTGAGGGCAATCATACAATCATACAATTAAAAAGATAAATTAAATTAAAGTCTAATTAAAACCTAAATCTAAGTAAAGTATTTAATTATAAATCTAATTAAAATATAATTGAAAATATAAATTAAATTAAAATCTAACTAAAAATCTAAATCTAATGACAATCTAATTGAAAATATAAATTAAAAACTAATTAAAATTTTTGAATCTAATGAAAATATAATTATAAATCTAATTACAGTCTAATTGAATATCTAAATTAAATTAAAAATCTAAATCTGAAATCTTAACCTAAATAAAAAAATTTAATCTAATTTAAAACTAATCGAAATCTAAATTAAATCTTAAAACAAAAAACAAAAAACTAACAACTAACAACTAAAACTAAAAACTAACAATAAATTAAATTAAAACTAAAACTAAAAATTAAAAATTAAAGTCTAGAATTAATATCTAAAATACTCCCTATGGTCAATCGCGGCAAGCCCTAATACAGGCAACTGAGGAAATAGAGTTACAAGTTGACTATTGTAAACATTCACGTGTTGTTGCCAAAATTTTACAGAGAAATAGTAGAACATGAAGAGTAGCAAAGCGATCAAAACTAGATGTAGCACGCCAACCTGGAGTAGCGAAATGTCAATACTAGCCAAAGATTTTAGAGGAGTTGAGACCAATAGCATGGGGACTATAACGTGCCAAAATGGAGAAGTCAAACGTCAATCCTAGTGAAGGATAGTTTGGTTGTAGTTGAAACCAATAGCACTAGAAGAGTAATGAATGACTGGACTAGGTGTGTTCAACCAAGGGTTAGCCATAGCAAGCCTTCATAAACACTTCAAAATTAAAAATTTCAAGCCAAATTAATGCTTCAACACTTCAAAATCAAAAACTTCAAGCAGAATTAATGCTTCAACACTTCAAAAGAAAAAAAGTCAAGCCAAATGAATAAATGCATGTCGTGGGTTTAGCTAACTGCCCGCCGCCCCTCATACACATGGCTTTGGTGAGACAAAGATAGAGTTTTTGAAGTTGACTTAGCTCAACTTACACAATAGGCAATGATCAGGTAAATAGCTTTTGTCAAACTTAGCATGGAAATTAGAAGTTTCTCCCAACCATTTTTGAAACACCGTTACAACATTTAAAATAGAAGCTTCTACCACAACCTCCTCTCTATTTTTCAACGCATGTGCTTGGAATATTTCTCTAACAAAAGATTCTACCACCAATTAAACATAACATTTAAAACAGAATCTTTGATTAAACACAACATTTAAAGTCAAAATGGTATGTTGAAGATGCTTTAGAAACTTCCAGAAAATGCAATTAGCGGGTCTAAA
This sequence comes from Sequoia sempervirens, assembly GCA_007258455.2. Classification (NCBI taxonomy): domain Eukaryota; kingdom Viridiplantae; phylum Streptophyta; class Pinopsida; order Cupressales; family Cupressaceae; genus Sequoia; species Sequoia sempervirens. The sequence goes on along the minus strand of VDFB02012978.1, from coordinate 5,740 downwards.
ACCGAATCCACTTTGTATGACTTTGTTTCACAAATTCATTGTTCTTATAAATTCTTATTCACAATATTAGATTAGTTATACCACCTACTGCAGTCATTTCACAATGCATGTCACTCACATACCCCATCAAGCAGCAATAGATGAAGGAGAGATTGGCCTCCTCTATGATGCACTACATAAAGCTTTGAGTGGATGAGACATGGCAAGGGCACAATCTATCTAGGACCTTGCTATTGCTTAACATAAATTAACATTTCATTTCTTTTGATTTACAAAATATGAAAACATAGTTATGTCAAAAAATTAACACTTTCAGACCCCAAATGGAAATCTTTCCTCCAAATCAAAATTCTAAGATCTTTATTTCAGCCATAAATAAACTTTACCATTTGCACTTATATCATTCTTTAGCATATATCACTCAATAAGACTATAATACATTTTCATTTATGAAACCTATTTGGGGTCAACCCTCTCTATAGTTGGCTACAAAAGGCACACTTTGCATAGCCAAACCATGGGAGACACTCAGCTTTTACAAGTCCAAAAAAAAAGCAAGCAAAGATTGATATGCAAAAGGCGCGATGTGGATATAAGCTTCAAGATTAGCACTGTTGATATTATTGGATAAGGATATGTCGTGTGGGCTAGGAAGTGCTTCTTGGGAAAGAATAGTTAGGACCTGCAAGGGAAGAGTAATTCCCTCAGAAAAATGAGAATGGGATTGTCGATTTGCTAAAAATAATCCTTCAAACCACTCAACTTCCCCCCATATCAGAAGGTAGCGAACTTTGTAAAAAAAAGAGATTTCTATAACATGTAGACTTTTTTCATCATAAATTTTCATCTAAAAAAATATATACCTACAATATGCAAGCATCGGGTTCACCAAATGTAACTAGGGTAAAAAATTTAGATTAATTGCAAATAGAATAATAAATTAAACCCCAATCAACAATAGAGCACAAAGGAAACTAGAAGCATAAAAACATGATGCAAAGTCACTTGGTCTTCAAGCCTCTATTGACTGACCTCTATTGGCCTTCTCCATCTTGCTGCAAATTGTATGATTGCCCTCAAATTGAAATGCAACTATAACCTATGCCTAAGACAAACAAAATATTGAAGTAATGTGTGTTCAAGTACTCAGAGTTCTCAAGTATGTTGTGTGTGTATGAATGAAAATGACTAGAGAGATACCCTTTTTAAAGAATGTCACATTGAGAATCTAGATGGCTAGGATTAGAAGTTGGTAAAGCCCCAAGATCAAAGGCTAGAATTCAATGTGATGAGGAGCATTAGGGTTAGGGAAACATTAGGTCAAAGTTAGGACAAGATTTGAAATGAAGGGTTGAAATTTAATTGGAGACAATTAAATCAATGGTGGAGAATAAATGAGATAGAAAAAGAGGTAGTTGGAAAATCAAATCGTAATAAAAATTATTTCATTTTGGAGGAAGGTTGAATTTTGAAATTGAATAATGGTTTAATTCAAAAGTGGGAATAAAGAGGTCGTAAATAATTATTTTAATTATTTACTTTGTGAGATGAAAAGTGGGTTAAATAAATAATTTTATTTAATTGAATGAGAAAATGAACAAATTAGATAATTAATAGTAATTATTTAATTTGTAGGCGGAAATGAGTAATTAAATAAATTTGAAACTTATTTAATTATAGGTGTAAAGATCAGTTCTAGTGACGTATTTAAATAAACAAATACAATTTATTTATTTAAACAATCATGGAGGAATATAGGACATGAATTAATTAAATAATTTAATTAATAGTTTGAATTAGAACATTATTTAATTAAATAATTTAATTATGTGAGGAAGAAGTTTGATATAGAAAAATGTAGCCTAAAGGCCAGGGTTATTTTTATGTGTCTACAGTAAGTATTAGCAATATGATACGCTAGTATTCCGGTATAAATGACTATGAATATTAGCACCCTGCAGAAGTGATGGTGTCCTTGTTTGATCAACATGTCCAGAATAATGGACTTCTAATTTTTGTTTCTACCCCTTTACTTGACAGGATAAACCATGTTTTGTATTTAAATAACCTCCAATCATGAACAGATATATATGGTGAACAAATACACTACCAGATAAGAGTTTCAACACGCAGGAAAATGTCTACAGTAGTACTATTGATGCATAGAACTTGCTTTGACAATGAACTGGTCTAACATGTCACTCCCATTTCCCACAAAATACAAATATGCACTCAGAAATACATAACAGATCTAATTATCCTCCCATTGAACACAACTAAAGAGTAATTTACATCAGTTCAGAATACTGATAAAATATAGTGACTCATTATGGGCATTTATTTGGACAACTACAACACTATCCCACACCCAGATAATAACAACAGGCTACAACTGGTATTTTAATATCTGAAAATGATAATCACTCAGAATAACCCTCACACTAGAATCTCTGATCTTGGGCAACCCTTATGAGAGCAGAAACCAATTCCTCAAAGGCACGACCTGCTCAGAACAGAAGCCATGATATGCACTAGAAGACGTCACATATGGAATATATGTTGCAGTGATATTTTCAATCGCACGACTTTGTCTGCTTGCCTCCAAATTAACTGATGCCTCCCTTTGGCTTACTATGACCTCCACTTAGGATTTAAAAGAATCGATTACACATCCTTATCTTTCCACGACTTAAGCTAGCACACAGGGAATTTTTCCGCATATAATTCACCTCTAATAATCATCGCTAGTTTTTCCAATGCATGATACATAGCTCCATTATAATCTGCGATGGATTTGAAGGGACGACAACAATACGTATTAGACGTTGATTAAAGTCTGAGTGCAACGCCACCCTAGGTATACGTGTAGATCTCTTAGTGGAATGCTACGATAGGGATACGTCATACATCTGGCTTGGAAACTTACAGCATCATTCATGCTCTTAGCTAAAGCTAGCAATATCACCGTACGTCATTATCTGGAGGTTCCGCGATGAGTAATAGGGATGTAGCCTTATGTATATAAGATTTGCAATAATAAATATATGTATCTTCAATGGATTATTGCCTTTGTCTCATTTGAATTCACTCAACCTCTATAGCAATTTGATTCCCAAAGGGTTGGCGGTAGGAAGAATAATATATGATCTAGTATTTTTTTCCTTCTACCTATCGTTTTGTCTCATTTGCACTAATGGTTTATCTAACCTCCATGCTAGATTAAAGCTTTGACCACCTTCACACAGAAATTACTTGTCTTTAGTGGTTGAATGTTGCCAAAGTGGTCGCTGGAGACATCTTGGTGTCTCCTTTTATGAAATTCAAGCGGCTATTAGGTGTTTAATATAGGTTGGCAGGAAAAAACTCAAGCTTTCATATCAATGTAATAACCTACACTATTCAAAGGTTATTTAAATTTTCCCAACAATATAGATAATATAGAATTTTGCAAAAGAACAATTCCAAACCAACACAAGAGATACATAATCAAAATTTGTATTAATGATTCAGAGAATACATATAATTCATACCTGGAAACAATAGCATAAATTACAGATATGCAAATGCTTGATCAACAGCTATGAATATCAATGATCTTCAAACCTGTATTATTCCACCCTAAATATCCCTTCAAACTGAATATCGAATTGAATCCTAAAAACTCTGTAAACCCCTGTATGAAGATCTCCAAGAGAATCAATGAAGCTTTGATAATGATCTAAGACCATTCAATCTAGAATCCTTAGGTGATCTCTCATGCCTATAGATCTTGTCCTAATCGATGGTTTTCATCCTCAGAATAGCTTGAAATGCAATACCTACAAACCCTTGTTGCTCAGCTCTAATGATTGTAAAATAATAAACTAGATAATGAAAAGTGACTTCTCATTGCTCTTTTATTCACCTCCAAACCCTATGCCCCTCTTGGTAATTAACTTTATTAAAATAATAAAGTAATTCCTTTCCAAAAACCAACACCTCAATTGGCCTCTTTAAATCTTTTATTTAAATTCACTTTTTGAAACATGTGTCATTTAATGAAATAATATTAAAGTAACTTAAAATATATCATTTTAATTAAAGTTACTTTATTCACCTTATAATGCCATATTATAAAGTACTTTATTAAAAGTAACTTTATAACATTAAATGATAAAATCATTTTAATGATTTAATTACTCCTAGCAAAGATCTAGCAATAACCTCTTAAGAGTGTTCTGACATAGATACCAACTACACATGTGCCAACACTAAACCTAATAGCACTTACTATAAATAGCAAGTGTGAACAAAGAATTTTTGAACTAACTTCATAAGGCCTACCAAGAAAAATACTCGATCATTGACTTGAAGATGCCAGAATGAAAACATCAAGCCTATTGAAGTCCCTAAATACCCTCCAAAGGGCCCCCTACACAATCTCATTAGCCTACGAGAACCAAATAGTAGGCTAACCACTGCTCTAATATAGATCTCAAAAAAAGGGGACATTACACATTCACACCTACAAGTATATTTCAAGTCCCTTTACAATATCATATCTTATTTTTTATCAAATCCATACCATATGACCATTCCAACAATGAATGCAATCTTCTAAAAAGTCTCATTTAAGAGTAGCGTAAAGGTACCAATATCCTTTTTGTGGCAACTCATGAGACCAAAATGAATGTGTGGTCATTTTAGGGTGGGTAGGTGAATACTAGTGGAGGCCTCATTTCATTCTCCAAGTCTCATAATCCTTATGGGAAAATTTATGCCAAGGTAGTCTCTTTAAATCCCTAGGAGAAATAAATTATCAAACCCTTTCTTGGCTTTTCTCTCAAATAATAGCACCTAATAATGACTCATTTACACCTCTAGGTGGCTGTTGAATCCCTATACATTAACCTTTCTCATTTTTTGTCAACTTCAAATCATTTTTCCATGCCAACAACGAATGCATTAGATAGTAAAATATCTCATTTAAGAGCAATGCCAAGTTTCCAATAGCCATTTTTTTCTTTTGAACCATTTGGGAGAAAAATTATTGTGTCAATATATCAAAGAGGATGGATAAATTCTAGTGGATTCCTTGTTTCATTCCCTAGGCCTCTTAATCCTTCCAGGCTACATTGCATCAAAATTGTCTTTTAAGAGCCCTAAGAGCAACCAATTCACCCAAGTTATTCACTTTATTATAAAAAGGAGATCAAAGATAGTTCTCCAATAATACTTCTCAATTGAGAAACTTAGCATTAACTTAAAAATATATGAAATATAATTTACACATTACATAAAGAATAATGTATTAACAAATATATATTGTAATTTATGAGCAATGGAAAGTCGTAGATATTTTGTTTAATCATGTAAATAAATAGATGGAATGGTAGAAAATACTTGAATATTGTGAAATGTCATTTTTTTGGTTCTAAATTATATATATAATTTCAATATAATAGAGCTTGAAAATCTCAAAAATAGTTATACTTAATTTAAGTGTAAATAATAAATCAATAATAGTTAACTTGTAATTCATGGGTAATGTTGAACAATTTATATTTTATTTATTCAATTAAATAAATAGATGATATAATACAAAATATTTTGTTAAATATCACTTCTTGTTCTAAGATTTAGAGTTACAATATTAATGCTTACAATTACAAGTAGTTCACATTTATAAGGTACATACCAAAAAAAATCATTATTAAATATATTTGAGCTATTAATTTAATCAAAAATTATTTTTGAAGGA
>VDFB02012977.1:0-21413 GCA_007258455.2 Sequoia sempervirens | reverse complement strand
AAATTCAAAATAATTGAAAACTTGTGGTTGTTTATCCTTTAAATTGAACTCTATATATTTGTTGTGATACAAATGTTTAGATGGTGGGATGAGGTGATTGTGAAGAAACTAAGTTTCTTTAAGCATTTATGTGAAATATTATTTTAATTATACATGTAGATTATATGAGTCTAAACTTATAGCAACAAGATTATGCTATGCCAAAGTGGGTACACTCATTATTATTGTTTATGATATTTTTGATACTTATGGAACAATTGATGAGCTCATACCCATTAGGGAGGCTTTGATCAAGTAATTTATTTATCATAGAGTTTATTACTATCATAACCTAATTTGAAAATAAGCATTAAATTTTTAAATCATAATAATGTACAATGTATTATCTTTTTATTTTGATTTTATTTGGTATATAAATTTATTTATTTTGACTTCAGTATGCAATTGTTATATGTCAATGATGGATCAAGTTCCAAACTATGTGCAAACTAGTCTTCAGTTTGTCCATAAAACATATATGGATATAACTATTGAATTTGAAAAGATACATGGCCCTAGTGTGCAACAATGGATGAAAGATTATTTAAGCTATGGGTTGTGATGTAGCACCAAGTTGATGTTTATAAATCTATAGATATTAATTTTATGCATTTATGATTTTTTAAATTTTATTTAACACTATTAATTTTAAGTTTCATTTCATGTCTCATTTTGTAATGGAAGACACTAATTTGGGTAGAATTCTAAGATGTTGAATAGACTACAATGACTATCATCCAACTCTATGAAAATATTTAATGAATTCCTTGATATCTTATAGTGTTCACGTGGCAACATTATTTCCCTTGATTTTAATTGACACCTATCTCCTAGATGATATTTGGAGAAAGTTAATAAGTTTGAAAGTAGTGTAGCCTTGGTTTGTCAATTAATTGATGACTCCAAAGGTTTAGGTATCTATCTACCATTTTTCATAGTATAAATATGGATTTATTAATATTATAAATTGTATGTTTAATTAAATTTCTTAACAATTTTTTCTTATTCTTGTTGTTAAATCATGTGAAATAACATAGAGATATTGCTCAATTGATATAATGTTATGTGAGAGACAACCCTATAATAACTAGGAAGGAGGCTCTAGATCATATGAGGATTCTTATGAACTAAACACATAAGAATTGAACAAGGAGGCTTTAGGGTGAAATGATAACTTTGAACTAGGGAGAGAATATATGCGAGTGTGAATAAAGGGGTGATAATGATGAGTAGATGATGAACATGTCATGTAAAATGACAAAAATAGGAGTGAAATGAGAGTTAATAGGAATCTAGCCATGAACCAAGCTTAAAATAAGAGCATGCCACATGTCATTAAGGCATTCCCATCTAAGTGGGTACACAACTAAATGGGAAATACAATGAACATGCTAATATTTGAATAAATGTCCCAATCATGGCACTACAAACATCTCCTTTTGGCATTAATTAAAATTTATAACTCCCTTAGCCCATTCTACATTTTTAGATATTATTGCAATTAAGCCATACACGTGTACTATTATTTCTAATGGTGTATTGAACAATCATATTATTTTCCTTATTACCTAGTGGATTGTGTTGACATTCACAAATAAGAAATGTGAGTTGTTATTCTAGTCAAAACATACTAGTATTTTTCATGTTTCACCAAGAATTTTGAGATTCTTGTTCAAACCATGAATTTTGGTTACATCTACATTAAGGAAAAACAATATATTTATTTTTCCCAAGTCTACATCAATATATTCAAAATTATCTTAATTCATGCAAATGGTTATTTTAATTTAATTTATTAATAACTTTGATTCTTTTTTTCCCCTTTTTGTTCTCGTTAGGGTATCCCCGCAACTCAAGCCTAGTAGGTTCCCTTTACGGGGCCAGCTTGACGTGAGACTAATAATTGCGGCCACGGGGTAACCAATGTAGCCCCCTGGCATCCGCAACGGGGTGATTTCTGGGCCAAAGAGAAATAACTTTGATTCTTTGATCATATAAGGTTTTTTCTAATGTCTTAATATATTTATTTTTCCCAAGTCTACATCAATATATTCAAAATTATCTTAATTCATGCAAATGGTTAGTTTAATTTAATTTATTAATAACTTTGATTCTTTGATCATATAAGGTTTTTTCTAATGTCTTAATATTTGTAAAAAAAATTATTTCTCTATTTGGACGGGGTCATTGGAAAGCTTTAGGACATTAAGATTATGAAAGATGCAAGCACACTTTCTGAACATATATTCTATTATATGAAATGTGTACTATTTGTCTAAGGGTTGTTGCAACATGCACTAACAAACAACTAGTGCAATAGTGAATATTTATGATGGTTGTGATTTTAAGGAATATGATAGATTAGTCTTATGTACCTTTTATATTGATAGCATAGATTTATTGATTTTATGGTACATGAAATATTTGATGAATTGTTTAGTACTTGACAAGGGAATATAATTTACTTGATCAAATTATTGTACAACTCAAATTTTTAGAAGTGAACCATCTATTAATAACTGAAAGTATCATAGAAAAAATTGTTATACATTTTTTACTAAATAAATATATATTTATATTACAAATTTTTTGTACAAAAATGTGAAATATTTTAAAAATGTTCAATAAACATACCTTAAAGATTATTTATTTATACATTTATATGGAAGAATAACACTTGTATGGACAAAGTTGCATGACTTATATATAGGCATGCACAAATATCTTTACAAATGATTCTAAATAAAATATTTCTTCACATGTTTTGACAACCATAATTACAATATTATTAGGATTACTCTTTTTCATGATTTTTTAATGCAATATTTGGTATAGAATGCTCTATACAATGAAATATTTTACTAAAAAATACATAGCCACCCAAGATATAGGAGCTTCAATGAAAGCACAAGAGAAATCAAATATGAGAGAATAATGCTCCTCTATAAAAGGATGCATGTATACAATGAGAACTAGTTAAGAATACCAATGCAAAAGTGTAACAAATGATGATGTACATAAGGAACAAAAAGGTCTAAAGGTTCCCCCACAATATTTGAAGAAGAGGATGCAATTCCATAAGAGCTAACATCAAAGACAAGATGAATATCTTCAATAGTGTCCTCCAAGTCTACAAGTTTGGACTCACAAAATAAATCTACAATGTCTATCAAATAATCATACCAAGTAGTTGTATATGGAAGATAATGAAAAAACTTGTTGCACCAAATAATTAGAATTAATGGATGTAGAGATACTAATCTCATTAGAAGTAATAGTCGATGGTGATAAGAATTCAATGCATGAAATTCAACTACACTACTAATCCCTCAATGATACATCCACATAAGATGCCTAAGTGTGAGCATCAAATTTGAATATGCCAATGTTGGATTACTAGATTCCTTAGCCTCAAGATTTTGACTCATAGATGAAGAAGATGAACCCTCTAAATCTAAATTAGGATTCATGTAAATTGAAGTCTCAATGACCATATTTGGAGGAGGAGAAGGAGAATTTGTAGAAGTCTCTCTATCATCATGACAATCAAGCTCTTCTCATTTAGCAAGCACCACAACTATTTTTTGATCATATGATTGAAACAAATAAAATTGAACAAGACAATACACAACAAGATCCTTTGAGAATGGAGGCTCATTTGAGTCTCTATGCATCTCTTAGAGTGTGGTACGAATATCACAAGGGAACTCAACACCAAGAGTGGTTGTTGGGTGTTAATGTCAATACTACAACCAGTTACTCCTAAATAAGGTCAATCCTAAAATCACACACAATTTTCTTCCAATATGATGATGTACGTTTAAGAACTATCCCATAGAGATAGAGCAAAACATGAAGCCACTTGCAATATGTCAAGATTCCATCTTTCCAAGACTTATAGTTCCATCTATCTAATCTAATTACAATGAAGTGTCTTTAAATAGCCATGATAAAATCCTCAATTTTAGTCACACAATAGACCAATCAAGGGTGTCATTTAATAGTCATGGATATATTTTCTGGTTACAACTAGATATAAATTTCTACTAAAGATTAGAATAAAGTAACTTATAAGGCTCCTTGTGGTTCCTTTTTTATTAGGTCATGTCACTTGGGTTAAAAAAATTTAGGGCTACCTATCAAAGAGATATGATAGTAATATTCCATGAAATGCTACATGAAATCATAGAATATTATGTAGATTCTATCTTAAGTAAATTGTGTGAACCCCAACCTTGGTACCTGCAAAACAACAAGAATAAACAAGTTAGACAAGTGATTGTAAGCCAAAAAAGGATTCCCCATGAAATCCATTTACAACTTCAAACTAGGAAAGAAAATAACAAAGAACACAATGAAAATGATAAAACAAAGATTAAATCCTAATTAGATGTGCAAACTCATGATCCCATGGGGAATTGGTGCCAATTTGATGTGAAAATTGGCCCTTTCCCAATTCCTATGATGCAAGCTTGATGTGTTGAAGATGATTGATCCACTTTGTTGGTGAAGAATGAGAACTCCAAGCCAAAAATCTGCAAAAACCTAGCTATGACTCAATGATGATGGATGAAATTCTAGAGATATTTGAGCATGGTAACTTTACTCAGATTGTGGATGATGAAATGAAGATATGAGCTCTTTATTTATAGAATTCCAAGATGGATGAATGTCCCAAATTTGAGTTATGTGGGACTAACATTCATCCAATGGCATGATGCCACTTGTCAAGCTAGGAATGGGTGAAGGATGTGCAAGATTTGGGCTTTGTGCCAATAAATGCATAATTTTGAATTGCAAATTTGTTGAAATGACATGTAAGAGGGAAGGGAAAATGCAATAAATGCCACTTGGCTTAAGGCAAAGGACATGTAAGATGAATTTATTGCCTTGCTGGATGTACATGTTGACTTGGAATTTTGAATTCAATTGGAAAATCTTAAATGCCTTGTGAGGAAAATAGAATTTAATAAATGGAGTAAATCTATTTTTCATCATAACTGCATTATCAAGAGGATGGGGCATGAGATGAGATTAAAATGTCAGGGGATAATTAATTTAATGAGAGGGATTAGATGTAATTAAACCTATTTGACTCAAATTTATGGATTTATTTAAATCAAATAATGTTTTAATTTATTTAATTTAATGGATAGACTTTTGAGATTTAATCAAATAAATTGATTATTTAATTAAATAGGGATAATTAGATCGAGATGGATTGATTTAATTAACAAAAGTGACTTGATTAGATAAAATGATTTATTTAATTAAGAGGAATATTGATGAATTTGATTAGATAGGGGATTGATTAAATGGTTAGACCCAGGGGATGATTCGGGAAGAAGCGATGTTAGTAGAGTCGAGGGATCAGATGCACAATGTCAATTAGTATATTTTACATGTCTACATAAATAAAAAGAAGGGATGAAAACCTACATATCCTCTAGATAATATTTTGATGACTACAAGAATACAAGGTATGCCTCAACTTGAAGAAATGAGTCTTTGGGATACAATAGGTAAGATAAGTTTAATGTCTCTAGACATATAGCATAGAGATGGATCCCACTAAAGTTATAATGATCATTGAAATCTCTCCACTAAGAAATCTTAAGAAATTCCATAGCCTCCAAGAAATATTTAGGTTATCCATAGGTTCATTGTACAACTATCCAATAAATATTATCCATTGTCCTATCCTCTCAAGAAAAGTGTTAGCTTTCATTAGGATGTGTCTTGTTAGAAGTCCTTTGGCCAGATTAAAGAATACCTTTCTATGTCACCTTTGTTGATGGAACCCATGGAAAAAACATTAGATTATTATTTTACATCTCCTCTAGTCAACTTGGCAGAACTTCTACCACATCATGATGAATAGGACCATACATGAGTAGTCTACTATATCAACAAAATATTCAGAATATATATGAAATCCACCACATAGCTATAAAAAAAATTATGCTTGGACATTATCTTCACCCTATAAAATCTCTAACATTACATGCTTAATCAACACATTCATATTATTTCCTAAATTGATCCACTTAAGTATCTTATAGCAAGAACTTCCCAACAAGATGCATGGCTAAATAATTTATGAAGTTTAGTGATTTTGACATTGAGTATGAGGATCGCAAAGCAATTAAAAACTATATTTTAACTAATTAGCTAGTCAAAGCATGATTAATCAACACTCATCCATTGATCCTAAACTTTCTTAATGAGCCCATATTAACTCTTGACAATTCTCCACCTAGAATCTCTACCCTTTTTGTAGCCTCCCCTAGTCCTATATTTTTCCCTTCCCCCACCCTTCATTCCTTCTATCCCATAGAATTCTTCTACTACTCCCTTGGCTTAACCATCTTACCCACCCCATGCCTAACCTATACCAAAACATAGAGTGTCATCCCATTCGTTTCACCTTCCCTATAATCCTAATATTCTCACATTGTCCTGGCTCACTCTATTCTCTCACCTTTATTATTTGGCCATACTTCTTCTCCCTCTACAATTGCCCCTATAATTTCTAATAATTTTTTATCATTCCTCCTACACTTGATACTTCTAACATTTTTTATCCATTATAGTGAGACCTTGCTAGTCCCACCCTAATACCAACCCTAATGATATCTAAATCCTCTATCCCATAATTATCCCCTACTACCTTGATCTCCTCACAAGCATTGGTTTGCCTCTAGATGACCCTCACATGAGTTGACATATGCTACCTCCCCTTCTAGTAGAAGAATTCTATGCTTTGACATTTCAATCTCTATCCCACCTTCTAGTGTTCTTGCTATCATAGCGATCCCATCCACTCTTCTTAACACACTTTTTGAGGATGTGTTCCTACATTGCATGGATTCACTCTATCATGAAAATAGCAACGGAGAAGAAAGGGGAGGAGAGAACCAAATGAAAGAAGGAAAAGAAAGAACATGAATGGCTTAATTTCCCAAAGGAAAACACTTAATAATGATGTGAAAGGAAAACAAAAATTGTGCATTTTATCATTATCAAAGGCTCAAGTGCAAAATAAATATAGGAGCCATTAGGGCTCAAAAATTTAAAATATCAAGGATTCAAATATAATTATTCTCACGCCAACTCATATGAGCTCAATACATTTATAACTAATTTAATAGAACAAAGAAGTGTATAGAGAAAAGAAATAAATAATTTTGTGGTCAACATCATGGCTTGCACCAAATGGCAGTAATTCCACTATCAAAAAATTCCTTGTATCAACATGTCACCTATCACAATCTTGGTCCCTCCTCATGGCACTTGATTCTCTTTTGGAAGTTGGTGCATGCTACTATATTTTGTTACATTGGTGTTGGAAGAGCATGTTTGAATTTGATATCAAAAGTTCCATCTTGACTTATGTTAGCTATTACCTACAACAACTACCTTTGTCTATTTAAGAGGGTTAGAGCCTCAATGGTGGCATGACCACTTGTGTCCTTGAGGTTAGATTTTATTTTATTCTTGTTCCTACCTCCTTAGGCACTCAAAGTTCTAAGTAGTCAATTTTACCTACAAATCCCCTACATCAAGATAATAAAATTTCATTGGTAGTAAATCAAATGCTTGATTGAGCCTACACATACTTTAGAGTTTGTTAGCATGTGTAGTCCTTACTATTTATTTTAGAGAATTAAGGCCAAATTTGAATTAATTTTAAATTGAGGAAGTCATGGGTATCCAACGTAGGACTTATCATCATGTAGGGTTGGCTCATCAATAAATTAGAACCATAGATCTTATACATTGAATGACCAAGAAGCACCCACAAGCATTTCTTCTTAGGAATTGTGCCAATTCTCATGATCTATTAGATCTTTGATTAAATGGTTTACAAGGTGTTAAGAACAATACCATCTCCTCATGATTTTTTCCATTGATGATCCCTCCAAAGATAAAGTGGATCCACTTAAAATTCTATAATTATAGTGGTTTACAATTCAGGAGGAGGCAATTTTAAGTACAGCGAAATCACATATTTTAGAAATATAATGATTTAAGCCTTAAAAAGTTCCATTTAAAGCATTTCAATTGAAGAGGTTTTAATTAAACCACCTTAGATCAAACCCCCTTGGATAGAACCTTGCTAGTTTTAAAACATACCTATAATGGAGTCTCCTTTACACACCTATCAAAATCTTTGATAAAAATCACTTTTTGATTTAGCTTTTGGGGATCAAATGAATTCATTTAAAATTTATTTTAAATTATTATGGTATCCCTCAGAACAAGCTATCCAATGAATATAATTTTAATATGTTTTAGTTTTGTTATGTATTTGTTTTTTAAGTTTTATTAAACATAGGTTTTTCATCGAAAATGAATTTCTTTGTTCTTCACATGTGGAAAAATAGAAGATTATCAAAAAAAAAAATTGAAAAATATGAGTGCACCAGATGTTGAAGTCCTTGATCCAACAAAAAAAATTAAATTAAATTTTGACATTTACAAAAAAAGTTACGCATTATACAGTCGCGTTGTGTCTGAATTGTAATTTGTTTGACTTTGAAACTTGATTAAGGAAAAATATTCAATTAAAACTAACCAAGTAGAAGCACTAGATATCAAGTTATATATAAATTTGAAGAATTAGAGATTTTATCCTTCATGGAAAAAAGTTATGCATTGCTCTGATTAATGAGTCACTTTTTTTTTAAAAATGTTGTTTTCTAGAAAAAATCGAATTTTTTGTGGGAGGGTAGAAAAAAGTGAAATTTGATTCCAAAATTTTAGAAAAAAAATATTTTAGAATCTCTGAAGAAAAAATATTGATGAGACTCTGGTTGCACCATCTTCCAAATTCTCCACTGATTTAAGCTATAGGTGCAGAATGTGAAGATTTATTTAAAAATAATAATTTTGAGTGTCCACTTTGGCCAAAATTGCAAGCCACTATTATGGGATCACCTCATGACAACTTGATTGTTGTGCTTGGATCTTCTAGGAAATTTCCAATTGCTCAAAAGGATCAATGAAAATGTATATCATTGTTTGAAGGGTCCCACTATATTTTTGTAATTAAATGGTTAATCTGGCATAGACAAAAGATAACATAATTAATCCAAGAAAAATAACTATACAAAAAATCAAGAGTAATTGTGAGCACCCCTCTCCCATTTCTCGCCAGTCAAGCATCTTTCCATTTACTTGAAGTGTTCCTCACCTTTTATTTTGTAGTTCCTTCACCTCCTCCTCCAACTTTTCATATCATATATATGTTCATTTTATGAAAAACCATTCAATTAAATATCCATGTTATCATAAAATTGATCTTTGATAGATATATATAAAAAGTGATCTACATCAAATACCCTATGCACATATATTTTTATGAAGCCAATGTCATAGTCTATAAATCCAAATTCTTAAAACAAAAGACAAAAGAAAAAGAAGTTTCTAAAAACTGAAAATAAAACTTTACTCCAATATTAGTTTAGGTATGACACGGTGCACATTATTATAGTGCAAACCTATTTTTTAGATAACTTCATTTAGTGTCAATAATAATCTCTATAAAAAAATTCTCCATGTTTAAAATCATGGAAATAATTTGCATCTCTTACAACAATTTCTCTTGTAGCAATTGTGGAGATAAATTTTATTGTAGTTGGAGGTTCTTCACAACCCTAATAGTTGTTTTTGGGGGGCATATCTAACAAACCAAAATCAATTTCCAACTTTTTCCTATTATGGTAGAAAAATAATTATTTTTCCTCCTTTTCCATATCACTAAGTAAATGTCTTGAATCTAGAAAATACTATCCTACCTTCATCTTCCAAGCCAATTTCTCCAACTTTGCAAAAATCTTCTACATTTGAATATGGTTATTTTTTCCTACACAAAATGCATGTACCTTTTTTTGGCTTTCAATCCAACTACATCTGGGGATATTTTAATTCTTTTATCTTACATTAAACTCATTATCATTTGAAGCGCACACCATTTTCCCACTTCTCTATAGATAGTTGATAAAGTCACATCATTTTTAGAATCTAAATAAATAAAACGTCCCTATAAATACTTCTAAGATTGCAATCCAATGGAAGGGATTCAAGAGTTATTTTTATGGAACATGGGATTCCATGAGGCAAAAAAAAAAATCATATAAGATTTATTAAAAAAAATTCTAATAAATAGAAGACCCTACCTTTTAATTTGCAATTTTAAGTAGGTGCATTTGGGGCAGGGTTAGAAATTTCCCCCACTAGTTTAGAAAATTTTCTGCCACTTTTCAATCATTTAGAGTTTTTAGATTCCCATGAATTTTTTAATTTTTAATTTATAATTCTATATTCCCTTATACAAAATAATAAAGGTCATAGACCGCCAAACTTAAACTTTTAAACTTAAGTTATGAGACCACCCACTTTAAAATACTCCCAAAAAAAAAATTCAATACCACCCAATAATATTTTTAAGAATCCCTCCTCCATGAGATCGAGGTGCTTCATTAATTCAAAATTTTTGAAGGCATTCAAAGATTTTGAAGAAATTCTTGAAAAATTCATTGTGCGCATATCCTACAATTACTGCATTCCATGAGGTCACGTTTCTTTGAGGCATTCCATGAGATCAGATTTCTTTGGGGCATTTTTTGAAACAGTTTACGGTTGAGGCATTTTGTTGAACAGTTCATGTGCCCTGTCTATGCTTTCACTTTCTGCATTCATGTCTACTGGAGAGCAGTAGCAACTACAACATCTGACAAAATTCCTCTATCCTTTATGCTTTGTTGGATGCCCATATGCTGCTCCAAAGCTCTCATTTGGCATAGGATGGGAGGATGCTGGTAAAGGTTGCAGAGACAGGCTTCACACCTGCAAATTGCATTTGCTTGAATGAACGTTTCAACAATCCATTTTGTGGACATCCCAGGTGCAATCGCCGCATTCCATGAAACTACATTTCTTCGAGGCATTCGGTCAAACAGCTTATGAGCCTTGTCTATGCTTCCACGTTTTGAAAGCCATTCCAACTGCATCTGATAAAAAGATGTATATCCTTTATGCTTTTATGAAGAAAAAGTCGCGTCCACCTAAGTGCCGCAGCAACGCGGGAACAACTTTTGAATTTGAGTTTTTGTTTCTCTTATGCGCGGGAATTGCAGACTGTTGAAAGTGCTGACCATTGACTGTAACAGCGAGTGTCTACGGGAACGGAAATGGTTTAGAGAACAGGACATGGAAGTAAATGAATTTAGGCAGGTATAATTAATAGCAGAGCACCTAGGAAACACTAGGCAAATAGGAAGTCTAGGATGCATTTTTGTTTTGATGTTTACCATGAAGGTCATGTTGACCATTGAGTTAGAGTTAGAGGTTTAAGAGTATGTCTTGCTCAGTAGTGGTCAGTTGGTTAAGGAGTGGACAGGGTGGATGAGTTTAAAAACTCATTTTACTTAGTTTACTAGAAAATTGGCAAAAGTTGAAAAATGGTACATTTTTACAACTTTTCCACATTGTAACTGACATGTCCAACCAAGGGGAGGCATAACTACTCTTGTTAACATTTATAGGGTGTGCCTCGACCTAAGAGCAGGGTTGGAAGCATCTTTGTTATGATTGAAGTTTTTGAAATCAAGAAAACAGTGTGTTTTGTGTGTTAGTTTTTTTGAGTTTTGTTTGAAGTGCTGCTTTAATGGATTGAATAGGCACTGTAACTAATGTAGGATGTAGAGTTGTTAGTCTTCTAGCTTTGTGTGCCATTAATTAGTTCTCTTATTCATTTTCAAGCACTGTTTGTAAATAAATTTGATTCCACACTGTTGCTGGTCTGAACCAGACAGTTTTGAGGAAATGGAGATTTAGTTCACTTTCCCACCGTACAAATTGTACGGCCCTTTGGGAATAGTGACTAGACTCCATGTGTGTAAATATGGTAGGATTTAGGGTTTGTGTGAGCGCAGGAGCCACTGTGGAAGTCTTGCCCTAGGCGAGCTAGGAAGATGCCCGGCTAGGAAGACTTGAGTGCAGAGCACATAATTTGCAAGGGTGATAAGTTTTTGATAAATTTCCTTTTGGAGAAGGCAGATGTGAGTCTTGCCAAAACCTAGTGATCAGGAGAAAGCTCCATCAATCTGTTTGGTGTGAGAAATGCTTGACAGTTTGGAAGCAGCTAGAAAAGAGCTTAAAAGACCTAGTTTTGGCTCATTTTCAAGTTAGGGCTTCGTACGGACAGTTGAGACCTAAGACCTTGAAAATATTTGAGAGGTGTTCACATGAAGCAGGAATCTCAAAGAAATATTGGGGGTTATTTGGAAATATTGAGAGAACCAACTTTTTTTCTCGAAGAAGGAGACCTAATTGGGGCTCTTAGGGCTAGTAGCCTTTTTAGGCTTAAAAAGAGGGTTTGGTGAAAGCGACTGAGAGATGGAGTCAAGTGGACCTTCAAGTACCATAGTAGGATGGAATGAATTCTTTTGAGGCACCTCCACACTCCTACAAAATTTAGTTCTTTAAATTGGGGATTTGAAGCCTTTAGGGTAGATTAAGGGCTAAGGAAGAGTTATAGAAATTGCACCAAGATTGACTTGGTAGGTTGAATTTGTGATGGTAGTGGGGTTGGCCAGGAGAACCAGGGGTACCTAAACTTGAAGAAGGTCCTAAAGGTTAAGGTGGTGAAGTAAGACACCAAGGAGGTCTTGCATGCAAGACCTAGAGCAGGAATCAGCGAGTGATTCTTCCAACCCCTCCCTATCAATTATATTACGATATAAAGTTACAAATATATGACTACCTGGGCTTGTAAAATATTTAATGAATAAACCTAGCAATGGTCAAACAATAGTTGTTACCCCAGAGTTCACAGAAAACACTCTTGAAAAGCTAGGGAGATTTGAATGTGTGACAAACTTCGGTCTCAAATCAAACAAAATAAGGGCAATCGTGCACCTGTACAAGATGAGTTTCCATATGAAAATTTGTTTTCCATCTCTACAAAGACCCCTTGCTTCGCTGATATTTCCAACTATTTAGCCACCTCTGAAGTACCCCCTAGGTTTACATCAAAAAAAAGGAAGCAACTTATTCGAGAGAGTGCACCATTTAAATGATTAATGAGGATTTTATTTTGTTATGGACCCGACATGGTTTTGAGTAGCAGATGTGTTAGAGTCGGGATGGAAATTTATAGCATCCTCGAGGGCTTGTAACGACATCCTTCTTAGGGTCGCCATTTGCAAAAATAACTTAAAAAATTTCCGGAAGCGATATTATTGGCCTTCAATGCATAAAGACGTTAAAAACTATGTTCATTGTTGTGATGAATGTCAAAGGATGGGAAGATCAACTGCTTCTGCAGAAATTCCTTTGTAGCCTTAGGTAGTCCTTGAACCATTCAAAAAATGGGGATTATATTTTATTGGCCCCATAGATCCTTCCTCTCAAGGGAAAGAATACATAATAGTTTGCACCGATTATCTGATGAAATGGGCAGAAGTTCAAGCCTTACGAGTTTCTAGAGAAGAGCAAGTCATTGACTTTCTCTATAATAAGACCCTTCTTAGATTTGGAGCCCCCCGAACCATTGTTATAGATCAGGGACCCCAATTCATGTCCAAAGTTCTCCTGGCATTTACAAACCATTTCCAAGTGAGTCATAGGAAGTCATCCCCTTATCACCCTCAAGCAAATGGTCAAGTTGAGGTGACTAATAGGGAGTTAGAAAACATTTCTTCATGAAGAAGAGATTGGGCCAGGAAATTGCCTAAAGTTGTCTGGGAATACAACACAACATGGAAATCCACAACTGGATTCAGCCCCTATGAGCTTGTTTTTGGGAAGAAACCTCTTCTCCCCATTGAGTTTGAACTCTAAACTCTACGAACAACTATGGAGTTGGGTCTAGATTTGAAATGAGCTCAAGTAGAATGAGTTTTATAGTTAAGTGAGTTGGATGAGCTTCATCTAGATGTTGTCCATCAAACTGAACTAGTTCAACATCAACATAAAGTTTGGCATGAAAACCACATTAAAGAGAGAGAGTTCCATAACGGTGACTGGGCCTTGCTATTCGATTCCAGATATAAAGACCATAAAGGAAAACTCAAGACTCATTGGCTGGGGCCATATGAAATTTTTGAAGTCTTCTCAAATGGCACAGTTTAGCTGAAAACCATTGATGGTGATACACAAACTCTCTTCGTCAACGGTCATTGCCTACGTATCTACCATAAGCCTGTTAACAAAGACGAATTTACAAAATTGGTAGAAATACAGGGAGAGATCCAATGCATTGACTCTGCCAAGGCAAATTCCATCTGACCTAATAAATAAATAAATAAATATATATATATATAATCATGAAAAATTGTAATAAAAAGACATGTGTACCAATTTGTTTTCAAAGCATTTTTCATTAATTCTTATTTTTGGACTTAACTACATGTGTTTCCATTTTGTAGGACTTCTCATGAAGGAATAAACAACTTCTGGAGCACCTTTCCAAGATGCTCTAGAACTTGATGGTCCAGATGCCCAGTGCTCCGGAACTTGACAGTCCAAACGCCTGATGCTCTGGAACTTGCACCTCAGCCCACCACGTCAGAAGGTCGTTCCTGTAGAATGGTATAAAGCTCTTGAACTTCGAGTTCATTTATTACAACCATTTTTTTTTCTTTCAGGCTACATCTTTCGACGATGCTCCAAAACCTTCATTCGGTTGTTGCTCCAGCTGCATCTTTCGACGATGCTCCAGAACCTTCATTCGGTTGCTACTCCGACTGCATCTTTCGATGATGCTCCAGAACCTTCATTTGGTCACCATTTCGGTTGCATCTTTCGGTGATGCTTCAGAACTTATCCACCTTTTTTGTTTTGAATGCATGCCTCCCGCATGCTCCAAAACTCACTCACTAGTTTCGAGCGCGTACTCATCTGCGTGCTTCAGAACTTATCCATTTTCATTCTGCCACCTCTTTCCATAAAATTTCAATTTTCTTCGATGCTTTGATTGTCATACATTGATACACATGCCTTCTTTCTTTTTAAAGTTTTTCTCCATTATAAATAAAAGCCGCCATGACATCCTTTCTTCATTGATGACTCCGTCATTCGCAAGCTTCCTCGCTCATGTCATAATAACTAAGTCGTCACCTCAGCCAATACCATTTCATCATCCTATCAAATCATTAAAGGTACGAGATCTTCAAGTGATCATAGAATGTAAGTACAAATTTTTGCTTTAAGTAGTTATTTTTGAATAAGGTGTAATTAATTGGCACGAGTTTCCCTACCTAATTTAGTAACTTGAGCCACTTGGCGATTAACTGCTAAGTACGACACTCTTTTCGTGACCCTCCATGCAAATTAACATCATTGCACAATAAGCTCTGAGCAAAGACAAAATAAATAATCATAGTTTGATTATATTTTCAAAAATAATTGTGCACAAGCTTCTTGCACTATTGAATTTTTAGTAGGGTAATAGATAAGAGACAAAAAATGGGGGGCACAAAGAAGAAATCTAAGCCAGCTTCTGCAGAAAAATTATTGGGATTAAGCAACATTTCTAGTTTATTTGAGGAAGTGGGTTGGTTAGATTTCATCAGAAATTTCGAGGGATACAATGAAAAGCTAGTGAATGCATTCACAAAGAATTACTCCAATGGTCAGGTGACACTCCATGGAAATCACTTTAAGGTGATTCCAAAAATCATCTCTCTTCTCTCAGGGTTGGATAATTTTGGCATTAAAATATCAAAAACAACTCAAATTACATATAAAAAATTAACAGAATTATTCCTTAGACAGGGGGACCCCTAGCCCATGATGGTCATCAATACTAGAGGAAAAATTAAAGGGTTTCAACGAACCTCCATATTAGAACCCTGGGGAACTGCGATTGCATGGATTATCAAATATTTCACATGTGAAGGCCAACTCACTACTGTGGTAGGACCTGCATTTCACCTGTTAATACATTTACAACATGGGAAAGAAAACCTTGCCCTTAGGGTTAATTTTCCTCACTTTTTAAGTGATTCTATTAATTCCTCCATAGAAAGATATAAGAATGGTTCAGGGCCATTTAAGCACCATGGGTTAATTCAGTTAATTTGCAAACATCATTTTTCATAAGAAACCTAAGAGCAAGTGGGAGAAATTTTTGTGGAAGTTTGAAGAGCCTACGCCCAAAAGAAAATCAGAACCAGGGGAATCTTCTAAACAAGTCGCTTCACCTTCCAGAGCAACTTCTCCTGAGGCCTCTAAAACTCCTGAAGCCCAAATTTTGACAACCCTTGGTGAGGAAGTGCCTGAATCTATAAATGAGGAATTTAAAACCCCAGACTAGTCAGTAGATGTTGAGATTATATATCCAAATGTAGACAGTAATCCCCTTACGAAGAGGAAAAGAAGAAAAAATATTACTTATCAAAATGATCCTCCCTCAAGGAGAAGCAAAAGGTTATCCTCTGAGTCTATGGAAATCCTAGTGTAGAGTATAGGAAGTGGATCAAAGAAAAGGAAATCCAAAAAGCAGCAAAAGCCCATAGAAACAAGTGAATAGATTCATCAGTCCCCAGAAAAAGAAACCCCTGTTGAAGAAATTCTTTCCCACCTAGTGCTTGAAGAAGAAGCCCTTGATGAGGAAATATAGGAAGCATAAAAGGTGCAATCTCCACCTTCCATGGAGGTTGAAGATAGTGTTTTAGGAAATTTGTCCCCTGTTGTAAATAGAATTGTTGAGATGGTTGAAAGTGAAAATACTAATGTAGAGTTGGAAAAGCTAAGATTAGAAATTGATGAGCTAAGAATTCAATTGCACAAAAATAAGGAACACATTGAACTACAACAACAAGAAATAATAGTACACACTATTGTGATAAGTAAAATAGATTAGGAAATATAGGATTTGAAACTGCATATACAAGAAAAGGATACATTCATCAATAAATTGCAAACACAAATTCAAAATTGTAATCAAGAAAATAGGACACATAGTGCTGATCTAGATAAAGAAATTCAAAGTTTAAAAAAGAATTTTATGCTTATGTTTTCAGATTTTGAAGAAGAAAAGAAAAGACAAAAAGAAGAACTGAATACTTGTCTTAGTAGGATTGTGGAATTAGAACAAGATTTACAGGAAAGCACAAATAAACCAATGGTGGAATCAAAAGAAGTTCAGACCAAGCCAACGGTAACTGAGTGGTTTCAATTTCAAATTCCTCCATTGTTAATGAAGTTGATGGAATGGTGCTATTTCCTAAGAAATGCAAAGATTGAGAACTACAAGTTGAAAATGGAAATGGTATTGTTAAAAGAATCATTTCATAAAGCCTATAGGGGGAAGCAAGATGCATGTCAAATAGTAGAATTTCTTTTATCTTGTAGAAGACCATCGAGATTGTATTCAATGTTTTTAAATGAACAATGGTTAAGATGGAAATTGCTAAGAATTTATAATGATCAGTCTTATGAACTTGATGATAAAGAATTTGTTAAAATATTTGTAGAATCAACTCCTAAAGATCAGGATATGCTTTGTGAATTCTTTGTTCATGATCTTTTATTAGAAAATCATATTGATTTCTTCATTAACCTTTTTGTTGGAGAAGTGCAACTGAGGTCTTTTCTATCTACCATGTGGAATCAGATTCATTGGAAAGAGCACAACAGAGAATATGCCCAAACAGAGAAAAACGTGGGTCTTCAAATGAGATCCCCCAATAGTAGACCTGCAGCTTTCAAAGCTACCTTTTTAGTTCTTGCATTGGATGAGAAAATGAAAGAAAGATATGATGGAAGCATTCGACTCTGTTATAATCATTTCATAGATCAAGGGCATAAATTGATTGGTAAAGCCAAGCACACATGTGAAGAGAGATACACTCCATTACCTGCATATATAAAGAAAAAGAGAGGTGATCTCCCCTCTTAACATCAGATGGTCCTTTAGAAGAGTAGATGCCTTGGCTAAAATCTTGAAAGATCTCAAAATAGAGTGGATAGGGATGAGGTATAGACCTCCCTTATTACTCTATCCAACCCCTGCTTTCCATGTTAAGTTAGATCAAGATGATAAAATCTTTAGTGAATGGCAAGAGGGAGTTGCTTTTCATAGAGGCTTCCACCATGCACCTATAAATTTTGATAAAATAGCAAAGGATTTGTATGATATTAGTGCCAAATATGAAGAATGGAATAGAGGACATGGCCGCAGTCAAGGGGTAGGAGGACCTGCCAGGAATTAGCGAGGGGAGGAAATGATGAGGTAAAAATAACCTCATCATAATAACATAATAAAGGCCTATTCCATATATGCAAAATTCCTATCCTCTGCCAATTAATTAAACTTTAGGAGAAATAATTGCTTGACTTTTAAGGAGAAATTGTACAAACTTTATTTCTTATGATTTATTGAAGTATTTTGCCAATACAGATTTAATGGGTTGTTTTAAGTATTTTGTAGGATAATAACTGGTCATCGAGTTGCAGTTAGAAGCATTCAGCCAGCACGTGCTCCAGAACAGGTTGAAGGCGTGCGTTGGAAACATACTCCAAAACTTTAGGATGATGGACCGAGGATATAGTTGCTTTTAAGTCTCAATTTCTATTATGTTTTTAAGTCAAAGACTTCACGACTCGACTTGAGCCTCTTTAATACTTATGTAATGGGTTTTAAAGACATAAAAGTTGTTCGTAAATATGTTATAGACTTTTTCAATGGTTATTTGTACCATATGAAATATAGGATTTAGTTAGAAGTTTTCTATAAAAGATGTAATCTTCGGAAGCAAAAGATAACATGCGAAATAGTAATGTTATGTTGTCAACTTGTTTTCTAAATTTATGAATAAAGAGATTATTATGTAAAAACCTCTGATTCGTTGAGTTATGGATGAAAATTATGCTTAATGGAAGAACTTTCAAATCAGTTGTGTATGTGACCTGAGAATGAACGTAGTAACCTACGAGCTGGCCACTCGAGGGAAAATAGCTTAAATAGATAAGTACTTTCCTTTATGTTGTTTTTACTACATGGATAGTCGGTCTGTAGGGAATTGTTGGGTTTGTCATTGTTGTGTCTGAAGTTCCAAAGCACTTGTTGTCTTTCATTTTCTTAGTTACTTATTGTTAACTGTTAGAATTGTTACTATTTAAAGAGGATGTTTCATGGATTGTTTACAAATTTTTTCCACTTTCGTAGTTTATCAGCTCCTTAGTTTAATTATTTTTGTACTTTTTAATTTAGTTATCATGCTTTCTAAGTTAGTTCTCTTATGCTTTTTATTTTAAATATTTCCAGTTTTCTTTAGGATAAACTGCTTCACATCTTAATAGTTAGACGGCCTTAGGTTAGAATTAACATTAGCTACTCTAAAAAGTTTGAAAATCTAAGGGAGATAGTCAAGTCTTCTTCTATTGCAAACCTTTGGACACCGCACCCTCCAAATGAGCATTTAATTTATCTTCTAAAGTAAATAAAATTCTTAACAACAACCTATATCACAGCCACATGCAACATGTTGCTTCTCAAATTGTTAGCAATCATTGCCACAAAGGACATAGCAATTGAGTGATGATAATGTGTTAGAATGTGAACAACTGATTAATCATTGTTGTTAGTTCACAAGTAACATGAATTTAGATTCTTGTAGCAATGATGAGAATGAAGAAACACAAGGAGGCAAGAGGTAATTTCAAATCATGATCTAAACAATGATGATGATGCATTTATTTCACAGTATGGCGCCAAGTCAAAACCAAGGGAGGATAGGACGAGCTCGGTCAATATTCAAATGGGTTATAAATTCTCCTATGAAGAGATGAACTTTGCTTCCATGATGTAATTTTGAATCATGACAAAATAAATGATGGTGATGCATCTATTTTCAATAGTATGGCACAAGTCAGAAACCAAGGAGATGAGATTGAGCTTGGTCAATATTCAATTGGTTATAATTCTTCCTATGAAATAGAGATGGAATCCCTTGCTTCAAGTAGAGGATATGTTAATAGCCTTGAGGGGGTGCACTGGCTTGGGACTGAACAATATTCTTCATGTGAAGAATTCTCAGAATGTGGATCAACAATCCTGGACACAAATGATGAAGATGATGGATAAAGCATCTCCCATTGTTCTTCAAGTGATTATAGTGACTTCAAGTGTAATGAGGATCCTATAGATTGGGATTCTTCTACTGAGAAAGTAGAAATATGTGTGACAACAATGAAGGTTTGGAAGAATCCCTTGTATGATGAACCTTCACCATTATATGAAATGAAAAATGATGACCTGTATTGGTGTAGGAATAATCCAATTTTTGTTGAGGACCCTAATGAGTCCTTGGAAAATGCTACCTGCGAATTTAATGGAATTGATACAAGTCAAGCAAGAATGAATGAAAATCAGGCTAACACCAAGGTTTTTGACTCTATCTTTGAAGAAGGTAACCTTGATGCAACAACCATCCAGTCACACGAAAGATGCAGCAGTAAAAATATTTTTGAAGTCATATGCCCACAAGTGGATGAGAAAACTATACCTGATGATTACCAAGAGTGTGATTCAAATTTGTTGATTGCTCATGAGAGTTGCTCACATCTTAAAAAATTGGATGATGAAGATGTCATTGTCCAGGGTGACTATATTGAATACAATACTAGTATGGAGGGAGTGCCCATCTTCCCATGGTACCCCGTTATGTGCTTGAAACAGTGGTTGAATTGTCAACCACATGCATACAATAGGATGATACCCACAAGGACAGGGGAGAAAACCCCTTCTTGAATATTCAGATGATATACCTAGATGGGTACAATGATCCTAAGGAAACGTTGCATATTGATGAGAAGGGGCCATTCAATGATTCTTCATATTATGTTAACATTGCGGGATTGTTTGCTCCATGTGAAGAGCAATTCAAGGGTGCAGATAACATGAGGTACGATGTTAATTAGTATGAATGTGCACTATAATTATTTGAAGATACCCCTCATCTTTTGGATCTTGTTGTAGAACTCTTTTCATCCAATAAAGATAACACTCATGACAAGAAAAGTGAAGGTATGCCCGATGCTATGTTTTTTTCTCCCTCACTTTATAAAATTTTGACCTAGGATGAATCAGAGTGTTTATGAAGGATTTCAATTTGATGTAAAAATTGAATTTTATGCTGTAATTCATGACCACAGGGGGTATGGATGTTTTATCTTCCCAATCCAATTTGATAAGCCTATGGTGAAAAGGGCTGGTGAATGGGGCAGTATTGCAAGAGGGAGAATGGATGGTGCCAATTATGATGATGCTAGTTGCTTGGAATTGCACAAGGTACATGTCGATCCATTTCCAATAGATTAGGACAATTTTTTTGATAGAGGAAAGAATTAATCCTAAGTTT